>VZQC01009231.1:610783-658283 GCA_009823505.1 Rhizomys pruinosus
AGAGCCGTCTGAAACTCCAATTCCAGGAGAACTCCAGCTCCAGGGGAATCCGAGACCCTCTTCTGACCTCCGCGGCGTTGCACGACACGGGTGCACAGACTTGCATGCAGGCAGTACATTCACACACATACAGAACTAAATAAAATTAATAAAAAAAAATAATAATTAATTAAAATTATGAAATGATGAAATGAATCTATTAGTGAATGTAGCACCTCATATACTTTTGTAACATAAACATTTTTTAGATTTTTTTTTTGATTTATTTATTTTTATATGTATGGGTGTTTGCCTGAATGTATCTATGTGTACCACATGCATGTAGTACCTGAGGAGGCCAGAAGAGGGAGTTAGATCTCCTGAAACTGGAGTCACAGAGGATTATGAGCTACCGCGGGTGTGTTGGGAATCTAACCTGGGTTCTCTGCAGGAGCAGCAAGTGCTCTTAACTCTCGGGCCATTTCCGCAGCCCCCTTTGTGGCATTAACATTTAAAATCTACTCTACTAGCAATTTGAAAACTCCATGAGGTCATCGCTGACGGCAGCTCCCATGCCGTGTGGTGTATGCCTCTGCTCTAGTTGACACGGTGCCCGTGGACAGGCAGCTCCCCATTCCCAGCCTCTGTGTGTCACCATTCAGCCCCTTACAAGTCCAGTCCCCTTTAGTTCACGTGAAGTGAGGTTATGGGGGAGTCTCTTTCTGTGCCTGGCTTGTTTTACTGAGACCCTGTTTGCTGGGATCACCATGCTCGTGGCAGTGGCAGGCTTCCCTTCTAGCTTTGTTATTTTTATATATTTTTTGTGTATACAGTGTATGTGTTTGTGTGCACTTGTGAGCGAAGATGCATGTGTGCATGCATGTGTGAACATGCAGGTGGAGGCCGGAGATCAATATTGAGTGTCTTCTTCTATCACCATTCTCCACCTGATCTGTTGAGACAGGGTCTCTCACTGAACTTGGGACCAATGGATTGGGCTAGACTGACTGACCAAGAACTCAGGGAATCCACCTGTCTCCACTCCCAACCCCAGTGCCGGGTTACAGACACATACAACCACATCTGGCTTTTCTACCTGGGTGCTAGAGATTTCAACTTGGGCCCTCAGCAACTTACCTGAGATCATCCTGACCTTTACACATTTACCATCACATACCACACACACCACCACCACCACCACCACCACCACAAGCACACAAAACAATTAAAAATGAAAATAAAGGCTGGCGTGGTGATGCAGTTCTTTTTTTTTTAACGAGTTACTTTCTTTTTTTTTAATTTTATTTATTTCTGTATGTGTATGAATGTACTGTCTGCATGCAGGTCTGTGCACCCGTGTCGTGCAATGCCGCGGAGGTCAGAAGAGGGTGTCGGATTCCCCTGGAACTGGAGTTCTCCTGTAATTGGAGTTTCAGACAGTTCTCAGCCGCCATGTGGGTGCTGGAGATCGAACCCGGGTCCTCTGTAAGAGTGGTCGGCGCTCTTAACCGCTAGGCCATCTCTCCAGCCGGTGATGCACTTCTTTAATCCCAGCACCTGGGAGGTGTATCTCTGTGAGTTTGAGGCCAACCTTGTCTACATGTCATCAAACTCCAGGCCAGCTGAAGCCCTGTCTCAAAACAAACAAACAACAACAACAAAAACTCAAAAGAAAATAGATAAATAATTTGTGTTTTCTTGTGATTAGTGATGCTGAAAATTTTTTGGTGTATAATTGTTTGCCCTCTGTCTTCTTTTGAGAAATGTCCATTCAAGTCCTTTGTTCTTTTGTTGTTGTTATTTTGTTTTCGAAACAGGGTCTTGTGCAGCCCAGGTTGGCATTGAACTTGCTATGCAGGCAAGGATAACCTTGAACTGCTGATCCTCCTGCCTCTGCCCCCCTCCTGGGAATATACTCATGGCCTTTTCTACTTCTTTCTCTTCTTCCTTTTCTTCTCCCTCCCCCTCCCCCACTTCTTCTGACAAAGTCTCACTATGTTGCCCTAGGTGGCCTAGAACTTGCTATGTAGACCAGGCTGGCCTCAAACTCATAGAGATCCACCTGCCTCTGTCACCAAAGTGCTGAGATTAAAGGTGGACACTACCGCCGGGCGTAGTGGCGCACGCCTTCAATCCTAGCACTTGGGAGGCAGAGACAGGCGGATTTTTGTGAGTTCAAGGCCAGCCTGGTCTACAGAGTGAGTTCCAGGACAGTTGGGACAACAGGGAGACCCTGTCTCGAAAAGACAAAAAAAAAAAAAAAAAAAAAAGGTGGACACTACCTTCCTTGCTTTTAATTGGATTGCTTTCTTGCTATTGTGGTGTTCGAGCTTTTTCTCGTGTTATTTTACACTGCCTCTCAGTGATTATAACATTCTTCTCACCAGCTAAATGAAGAACAAGTGCTGTTTGCCATATCTACTTTACAGATGAGGAAATGGAGGCAGAGAGAGACTAATAACTTGCCTCGGGTCACACAGCTTAAAGGGATGATCCAGGATCTGAGCATTGGATTCCGGGGCCCCTGTTAACATCTATCCATACCAGGGAGGGCCACAGGAGTCGGGTACACATGAAGACTGCAGGATGTGGCAGCCTGGCTGAGATCATTTCTCCTCTGCTCACCCTGCAGCAGAGTGCCCGCAGCTCCCCACACAGTCCCTGGAGTGCAGCAAGCAGCTGGACCAGCAGGCGCTCCAGCCGAAACAGCTTGGGCCGGGCCCCCAGCCTAAAACGCAGGAGCCCTAGTGGGGAGCGGAGGTCCCTGCTGTCAGGCGAGGGCCAGGAGAGCCAGGACGAGGAGGGTAGCTCCGAAGAGGACCGAGCCAGCCCCGCCGCCGGCAGTGATCGTCGCCACAGGGGCTCTTTGGAACGAGAGGCCAAGAGCTCCTTTGACCTCCCAGACACACTGCAGGTGCCAGGGCTGCACCGCACAGCCAGCGGCCGAAGCTCTGCCTCTGAGCACCAGGACTGCAATGGCAAGTCAGCTTCAGGACGCCTGGCCCGGGCTCCGCGGCCCGACGACCCCGCACTGGATGGGGATGATGCCGATGATGAGGGCAACCTGGTGAGACTCCCATGGGGCTCAGGAACCCGTCCCCTGATCTTGAGAGAGGGCAGCCATGCCCAGCCAGACCCCGCTCAAGGGGTCTCGAGGAATGTCGAGGTTGCAATCTGACCTCCAAGCAGCCTTTTTCTCCCTCTGCCTCCCTGCAGAGCCTCAAGTCCTCGTGCCCAGGGCTGCTTGCTGCTGTCCTTGGTGGATATGAATGGTTTCGGGCAGATGTGTATGAATCTTTCATGGCCCTCCCCCTGTGACTCAGGAAGACCCATCACTCATCTCTCTAAGCTGATGCCTCTCCTCCCCTCCTGTCCCCCTTTCTCATCTGGGCCTCATCACAAGCCTCCACTTCCAGCCTGTCCTAACCCATTTACCCCTCCCCCAATCTCCTGCCACCTCCTTTGTCCTGAAGACTAGCACAGGACAGGGATACAGGATGCTAGGTTAGCATGTGAGGAGGGCCAGCGTCTCCTCCGCCCAGGTGTATCTTGGAGTAGACAGCTGTGATGAGTACAATGTTTGATAATCGATGGAGCTTCCAGTCCCAGCAGGGAGGGAATCGGGGAGGCAGGCAGGGGAGCGGGCTGGAGGCCCGTGGGAATTGCTCTGATTCTTGACTGGGGATGCAGGGAAAGAGGATGGAGATGAAGGAGGGGCAATGTTCAGGGGTGGGAGGGAGAGGGGAGGACTTGTAGGGCTTAGAGGAAACCAAAAGGTAGTTTTAAAAATAAAAGTAGAGGGGGCTGGAGAGATAGCCTAGCAGTTAAGAGCGCCTACTGCTCTTGCAGAGAGGACCCGGGTTCGATCCCCAGTACCCACATGGCAGCTAAGAACCATCTGTAACTCCAATTCCAGGAGAACTCCAGTTCCAGGGGAATCAGAGACCCTCTTCTTACCTCCGCGGCATTGCGCAACACGGGTGCACAAACCTACATGCAGACAGTACATTCATACACATACAAAAATAAATAAAATTAAAAATAAATAAATAAATAAAAGTAGAGGATGGAGGCAGAGGGCTGATGGACCAGAGGTCGGAAAGGGCAAACCGGGTGTGGGTCCTGGTGTTGCGCAGGAATAGACAGATTGAAGGCTTGGAGTACTGATCCAATTCAAACCCCAGTGTTCCTTCCACAGAGCAAAGGGGAACGGATCCGAGCCTGGGTCCGAGCCCGACTCCCTGCCTGCTGCCGAGAACGAGATTCCTGGTCTGGCTACATCTTTCCTCCTCAGTCAAGGTCGGTTATAACGCTATCCAAGATGCTAGCAGTGAAAGGTCTAGGGCAAGGCGGCCTCCTTTGCAGAGCCCTGCAGGGGTAGTCCGCCTGCACCTTTCCTTCCCAGCCTTTGCCTCTGTCCCTGGAGCAGGTTCCGCCTCCTGTGTCACCGGATCATCACCCACAAGATGTTTGACCACGTGGTCCTCGTCATCATCTTTCTCAACTGCATCACCATTGCCATGGAGCGCCCCAAAATTGACCCCCACAGTGCTGTGAGTCACCAGGAGTGTAAACACGGCTGTTGAGTTCTGTTGAGTTTTGCTGGGTGCCAGGCTCCTTCTGGGTTAGCATTAGCATGCAGAACTAGCAAAGGTGGCAAGGAGGACCCGACTGTCTCCAAACTCTCTCCAGTCTGCCTAGGATCATGTGTCACAGGGCAGAGAAGATCCAGGACTCTTCCTAAGGGCTCCTGGACTCTGCTTCTAAGCCCCCTACTTCCAAAGTCTTTCTGTGTCCTGTCCTGCCCCAGTTTGCCTTCTACTGACAACCAACCCAGCTGGATGCTTCATTGCACTCCAGGCTGCATAAAGCTCACTGTTCTGAGTCTTGTGAGGCCTCTGTGTGTGTGTGTGTGTGTGTGTGTGTGTCTGATGATGGGGGTGAGACATATGAGACCAGTCTGTGTGGGCTGATCAGTACTGCTTCCCCTGTGCCTGCCTAGGAATCTCAGTGCCACTGTAACTGGTGTGTTTCTGGGAGATATCTCACTCACTCTGCCCCAAAGGTACTGCTGAGGTGGTGGGGGTGGTGGGGGGAGGCTGCTCTTTGTCACTTGTAGTCTTACCAAGTCAGAAACAGCTAGATTTTCTGGGGCCTCAGTAGGTGCACTGGTCACTTCTGCTTGGCTGGGAATCTGTCAGTCCTCAGAACAGCAGAGGCCAGAGGCTGGAGTACTGGACATCCTTCCCAGGGGTTTTGCTTCTTCGGATGGGCCCAACTGGTCCTGGGAGCTGTCTGTCGCAGCCTGGCATCGAAGCCACTCCTAGTGTCAGCTCAGGTTCTAGAAGGGCGGCATTCTCCCTCTCAGCGCTCAGCACCACTTGCTTAGAGGTGGCTGGAGGTCCCCCTTACCCCTCCTCACTGACTCCCCCACCATTGTTTGAATTTCAGTGCTGCTGGGGCTTCTGTTTTCCATTAGGGTGGGATCCAGCCAGGCCGGGGGTGGGGGGGGGAGAGGGGGCCTGCCAGCCTGCTGGCATGGTGAGAGAATGCCAGCACTGGGTACCCCTGCCTAGGCTGGTGTACCCCCATGCCTGCCTGCTGCCCACCTGAGACCCTGTTCAGAGCTCTGACACTGTCTCCACCTTCCCATTTCACTCTGTCCTCGGCCCAGTCACCGGCCAGCTTCCCACTGTCCTTCCCATTTCACTCCTCTGTCCACGGCCCAGTCACTGGCCAGCTTCCCTCTGTCCTTGGCCCAGTCACTGGCCAGCTTCCCTCTGTCCTTCCCATTTCACTCTGTCCACAGCCCAGTCACCGGCCAGCTTCCCTCTGTCCTTGGCCCAGTCACCGGCCAGCTTCCCTCTGTCCTTCCCATTTCACTCTGTCCACAGCCCAGTCACCGGCCAGCTTCCCTCTGTCCTCGGCCCAGTCACTGGCCAGCTTCCCTCTGTCCTTCCCATTTCACTCTGTCCACAGCCCAGTCACCGGCCAGCTTCCCTCTGTCCTTGGCCCAGTCACCGGCCAGCTTCCCTCTGTCCTTCCCATTTCACTCTGTCCATGGCCCAGTCACCGGCCAGCTTCCCTCCGTCCTTCCCATTTCACTCCTCTGTCCTCGGCCCAGTCACTGGCCAGCTTCCCTCTGTTCTTCCCATTTCACTCTGTTCACGGCCTAGTCACTGGCCAGGTTCCTTCTGTCCGTCCTCGGCTGCTCACTCTCATTCAAGCTCAGCAGTGCTGGCCACCTCTTAAGCTCCTCTCTCTCGGCCACCAAGGATGACCTCAGCCCATAAACACCAGGGCACTGAGTCACCCATGCCTGGCATAAATATGTTGCCTAGGGAGACATAGTCTGTCTCCGTGTGCCCAGCTTGCCTGCCATGCCATTTCTGGGAGACACAGCAAGAAAGCACAAGTGAGATGGAGATGGGTGGGATGGCAGGCAGAGGTCAGAGATCAAGTTAAATCCTGCTCCAGTTTCAAGGAAGAAATTAGGGGTAATTGGGCCTGGGATTTGGTACTCAGAAAACAGCCTCTCCCCTCCATGGAGCATGGTGGAGGTTCGGTTCAGAGGCAGAGGCAAGAATTTTCACAGAGCTCCAAGAGAGGCTAGAGTTGGCACTGTGTGCATGTGGTTGGGGCGAGGGCTCCTTGTTATCAAATGTTTTGGCTTTTGTACCCAGAGCAGGCCCGGCCCATGAACAGGACTCCACGTGGGCGGACTTGCCTCCTCTCTCTCATAGGAACGCATCTTCCTGACTCTCTCCAATTATATCTTCACCGCAGTCTTTCTGGCTGAAATGACAGTGAAGGTGATTGGGGGGTGGGGTCAGCACTGGTTTGGACCCTCTGGTCCCCAGTGGGTGTGTGGGGACAATGAAATTGCAGAGGTGTGAGTATTAGCCACCATGGAGGGTGGAGTTAGGGACAGCAGGGAGGGTGGCTGGTGACCACGGTGCTGTGGTGGTCCCCAGGTGGTGGCACTGGGCTGGTGCTTTGGGGAGCAGGCGTACCTGCGCAGCAGCTGGAACGTCCTGGATGGGCTGCTGGTGCTCATCTCTGTCATCGACATCCTGGTGTCCATGGTCTCTGACAGCGGCACGAAGATCCTGGGCATGCTGAGGGTGCTGCGGTTGCTTCGGACTCTGCGCCCGCTCAGGTGAACCCCTCCTCCTCTGGGAGGGTCACACTCCCCATCCTAGCACTGTGTTCTCCTCAGGGACACCTTTAACAACCAGCACCTCCATAAGGGAACAAAAGCCCTCAGGCACCCTACCTCCTGGCTGTGTCCCCACAGGTAACCCTGTGTCCCACTCCAGATAACACTCACATCATGGCCCTAGTCATTTCCCTCCAAGATACACAGCCGATGTCACCTCTTTTTTTTTTTTTTTTTTTTTGGTCTTTTCGAGACAGGGTCTCCCTGTAGCCCCAGCTGGCCTGGAACTCTCTCTGTAGACCAGGCTGGCCTTGAACTCACAGAGATCCGCCTGCCTCTGCCTCCCAAGTGCTAGGATTAAAGGTGTGCGCCACCACGCCCGGCTCCAAATGTCACTTCTTTATTTCACTCCTTTCCAGCGTGATGTACTCCCTGGGGCCACTTTGTGCGACGTGGCCTGTCATGGCCAACTCCATGAGGAGCACCGTAGATGGGTCCTTAAGCCTCTGACTAAAGCTCTCCTTCGGGAGGTTCCCCTCAGGGTGAGGCTCAGCCTCTCCTGTGAGGGACACATCCTTTGGCTGGCTCTCCTTCACCCCTCAGGGACCATCCCCTGCTAACTCTTCTCCCACCTGGAGGTCTGCCTCTCCCCGTGAGGCAGTCATTATCTCCCAAGTCAGAATTGATAGAGCTTCTTCCCTGTCTGATAATCTATCTCTCTCTTCCTCGGATGTCTCTGCCTGTCCCTACACTTGTCTCCTCGTTATTCTCCCCCTTCCCCCACCCTGCACCCAACACTGCATCCCTAGGGAATGCGTCCCTTGAGCTTGGTCCTCTACCCCTCAGCCTGAAGGGAGAATACACTTGATATGCTGAGGGTAGAGGTGGAGACGTGGCAGCTGCAGGTGCCTGTGGCCTGTTTGGAGACTGTAGGGGTGGGGGTCTTGGGGTGGGAGCTCTGTGTAAAGAGAGCTCTGTATAAGGAGTCCCCCCACCCCAGGGAAGATTAGAAGGATTGTGAGCCAAGCGTGGGGTATGCGGAATGGTCCTATCAGGGCGAAAGCCACGAGTGTTTGCGTGAGGAGTCCCCTTACTACTTTCCCTCTGCCTCCCAGGGTGATCAGCCGGGCCCAGGGGCTGAAGCTGGTCGTAGAGACACTGATGTCCTCCTTGAAGCCCATCGGCAACATCGTGGTCATCTGTTGTGCCTTCTTCATCATTTTTGGCATTTTGGGGGTTCAGGTATGTGTGGGTAGGAGGCCTGGGCGGGGTCCTGTCTGAAATCCTTAGGACTGTCCCCCCCTCCTCTTGGCCGTCATTCCACACAGGAATAAGCAGGATCCCTTCCCGCCAGGGCCCAGGCCTAAAGCCCCTTGGTCTGCTGGACATTTTGCAGAAAACTGGGAACCACGAGGGGACCCTCCCCAAGGAGGCCCTATGGTCACCACAGCCTGCTGTCCCTGCCATGTGCGTTCTCTCAGATGCTGGTCTGAACTGCTTGAGCAGGGTGGGCTAGATGCCAGGCCTGGGAATCCAGGGCCCAGACAGCTGGGCCAGGTTAGCAGAGTACTGGCAGGCAGGCATTGTAGACCCCAGACAGGCAGGAAGTGGGGGCTGCGGAGGAAAGCTGGCTTTTGGCCCAGGGAGGAAATTTGGCTTCAGAGGAAAAAGAGCCAGAACTGCGTGTGAGATTCAGTAGAGGCCTCGGGGAGCTGGGGAGCCCCCCCGCCCCAGCTTCTTCATCTCATGCCCCCATTCTGGCTGCTCGACCCTCCTTCCGCCCTCTGCTTCTAGGATGCCCACCGCACCCTGGGGAGGGGTCGTTCCCTGGTTTCCTAGAAACTCTCTAGCCGCAAGGACCAGGATACATTTGCCAAAGCTGTGTGGAGTCTCTCTGCCCTACCTCACTCCCCCATCCCACCTGTGGCCCACTCTCTTTACCACTTCCCTTGGCTTATGAGAGTGAGCCACTGTTGAGCCCAGCCCCCTGGATTTAGGTCTGTTCCAAATGGGTCCCCAAGACCCCTGATCCTCCTGGCCTTCAACCTCCCCTCCCCAGTAGTCATGGCCTAGTCTATACTAGAATGAAGGTAAGCTTCCTAGGCAGACTTGGATTCAAGCCCTCTTCTGGTGCTATGGCCTTAGGGAGTGAATGAAAGTCTCTGAGCTTCATTTTTTTCCCACCTCTAAAGTGGATCTGATTATCCACATACCTCCTGTATCGAGGACTCTGGCCTCACTCTCTGTCTCCCACATGTGTGTGTGTCCAGCTTTTCAAAGGGAAGTTCTTCGTGTGTCAGGGCGAGGACACCAGGAATATTACCAACAAGTCCGACTGTGCTGAGGCCAGTTACCGCTGGGTCCGGCACAAGTACAACTTTGACAACCTCGGCCAGGTAAGTGCCAGGCTTGGGGTGAGCAGGATCTTGGAGGGGACACAAGTCCATGCTGAGTGATGCAGGCTGAGTTGGCTGGAGGTGGGCAACCATGGAGATACTGACCTGAGGGCTAACCACCATCATGTCCCAAAGCGAGTATGTACAAACACCTTACTTAGCAGTCCACAAGGGCCTGAAGCCCTCCAAAGATAAGATGGAGATTCAGAGAAAGCAGGGATCGGCCCAGGGTCACAGTGCTGCATGATAGAACAGAGAAGCACATGTAAGGCTCAGAGCGGGCTGCTCTGGATATGAGGCCTGGCACCATCTGTGTCAGCTCAATGACCTTGAGCAATTGATGTAAGGGGGCCTAGGTTTTGTCATCTGCTGAGCAGGTTCATGCTAGAGATTCCTTGGAGCTGGCAGTAAGCGCCGGATGTACGAAATGTTCATTGGCTTACATGCGGAGGTGCATGTTGTTAGGAAGATTCTTTTTCCCTTCCATGTTTTCAGAAACAGACATAGGCCATGAAATAGCTGGGCCACCAAAAGAGCCAAGAATTCACAGGGCCTTGGGTTCAATCTCCATTCTTGGAAAAAGAAAATGAAGTAGCTGCTTCAGTTTGGCTCTTTTGTTTTCCACCCCCACCCCCCTGTTTGGATCCTTTGCCCAGTATCTGAGTGAGGTTAGAGGCTTGGCCATTTCACGTCTTACCAGCCATGGGATCCTGAGATAGGGAGCTCTCCATGGTAGGTGGTCCGGCCACACATTTCGAATAGTCTGTCACCTCCTGCTCTCCTCTCCTCTCCTGTCCACCCCACCCCCACCCCCAGGCTCTGATGTCCCTGTTTGTGCTGGCCTCCAAAGACGGTTGGGTGGACATCATGTATGATGGGCTGGATGCCGTGGGTGTGGACCAGCAGGTAAGGCTGAGGTGGTCAGGACCATGTCTGGGCTCAGGTCACTCAGTCTGGGCTCGTTGCCATAACGAGGCAGGCCCTAGCCAGAAGAGCAGCGAAGCATCAAAGGAGCAGAAGCTCACCACGGGGCTGTGGCTGGAGGCCAAAAAGCCTGCAACACATTGAAATTATTTCAGATAGATAGCACGTGGGGCTGGAGAGATGGCTCACCAGTTAAGAGCACTGGCTGCTCTTAACAGAGGACCTGGGTTTGATTCCCAGTACCCACATGGCAGCTAACAACTGTCTGTGACTACGTTTCCAGGAGATTCAATACCCTCTTCTCATCTCCACTGGTATTGCGTGACATGGGTGCACTTACATGCAGGCAATACATTCATGCATATAAAATAAACATATAAGCCAGGCGTGGTGATGCACGCTTTTAATCCCAGCACTCAGAAGGCAGAAGCAGGTGAATCTCTGTGAGTTCAAGGCCAGCCTGGTCTATATAGTGAGCTCCAGGCCAGCTGGGACTAAAGGGAGACCCTGTCTCAAAAATACCAAAAAATAAATAAATAAAAAATAAACATATATAAATTGTCAGGCATGGTGGCACACATCATTAATCCTAGGCACTCGGGAGGCAAAGGCAGGCAGATCTCCTTGAGTTCAAGGCCAGTCTGATCTGCATAGTGAGTTCCAGGAAAGCTGGGGCTACAGGGAGACCCTGTTCAAAAAGATCAAATAAATAAATAAAAACATATAAACAAAGTATTTTTCAAAAAAAATAAGTGGCATGCAAACCCAGATGGGGAGTGCTCAGGGCAAGTCTAAATGTCTGGGGACAGTGGGCAGGCATCCCCTCAGGACAGTAGACAACTGGAACACAGAAGCAGCTATTGGATAGAGAATACCCATTCTTTTTCACCATGGTCCCCGCACCCTCCCTATTGCCTGATGCCGGCCACTCACCTGCCAGATCCTTGGAGCTATCTGATTCTGCCCAAGTCCAGCCAGGTGAGCAGCATCTGAGCCGGTTCCATCAGTCTGACATCACCACACGGCCTTCCTGCTTCCCACCAGCCCGTCATGAACCACAACCCCTGGATGCTGCTCTACTTCATCTCATTCCTGCTCATCGTGGCCTTCTTTGTCCTGAACATGTTTGTTGGAGTGGTGGTGGAGAACTTCCACAAGTGCCGGCAACACCAAGAGGAGGAGGAGGCAAGGCGGCGCGAGGAGAAGCGGCTCCGGAGACTGGAGAAAAAGAGAAGGAGTAAGGAGAAGCAGATGGCCGGTCGGTAGTCTTTCCACATCTCTCTGGGTCATGCTTGACCTTGGCTTGTGACTGCAGGGGGCTGGGGGGCTGGGGCTGGGGGCCGGGAGAAGCTGCTCCCGCCCCTCTCCTCATCTACCCCACCCCCCAACAGCATGTCTGCCTTTAGAGCCCGCATGAAGCAGACCAGGTCAGCCCCATGAGGAGGGAGCTGCCCCCAGGGGGCTCCCTGGGTCTCAGCCTCATACTCCCTAAAGGATGGCAGGAGGGAGTTGATGCTCAGAGGATCAGCTGTCTCTCAGATACCTGAACCAACACTACATGACCCCATGCTGGTGTCCAGCGAGCCAGGGATTGGCCCAGCAAGTATCCTGACCCTTGTATGTCCTCAGACTCCATAGCCACTAAGGCAGGACTCAGCCAAATCTTCAGAAAGACAACAGCTGAGAGACCATCCCAGACTCACACCCTCCCTTTCTCCAACAAAACTGCCTGGATCCCTGATGGCTAGAGATTTTCTTGCCAAAAAAGAAAAGTCAGGCATGAAACAGAGACAGAAAGACCATATAGGTTCAAGGTTAGCCTTGGCTACCCGGTGAATTTGAGGCCAGCTTAGACCTTGTCTCAAAAAGTACATGCAGACAGTACATTCATACACATACAGAAATAAATAAAATTTTAAAAAAAAGTCAAAACGGGCTAGAGAGATGGCTGAGTGGTTAAGAAGAACACAGAGGACCTGGGTACATTCCCTAGCACCACGTAGGGGTGAACAACTAAGTTCCAGGGGATCCAATGCCCTCTTCTGACCTTCTTGGGCATTGCACAACACAGGTCCACTTATATACATGCAGGCAATACACTCATATACATAGAAATAATAAATAAAATAGTTTTTAAAGTCAAAAACAAAGAAAAAGAGGGAGGGAGGAAGGGAAGGAAAGAAGGAAAAGACGGGCTCTTCCCTTCTCTGGGAAGGTCTGAGATCACATGAACAGAAGCACTAAATACCACTCTCTGGCCTTAGACCCCTGGGTCTGAGGTTTCACACAGGGTGAGTGCGCCTCAGCCTTTCTCCTTCCTGCTCTTTGCCACAGACAGGCTGAGACTCACGGGAAAGACACAGAGTTGGGAAGGAGAGAGAGCAGTCGAAGCACTGGCTGCTTTGTTTCTGGTGTGTGCAGGTGTGTGTGCACCTGGCTCCCGTCTTAGGGACTCCCGTCTGCCTGGTGCTCCGTCATCTCAATGCCCCCCCATCTCTCTCTCTCAGTCATGGCTCACGTCTCACCACGTGTCTCTCTGTGTGGGTTTCAAAGCCTTTGTGTGTCTCCCTGTGTCTCTCCCTGTTTGGTCTGTGGGTTTCTCTCCTTTCCACCTTCACAATCGTCTGCCTTCCGCCGATCAGATGTGTGCGGCACTCTGAGTTTCCCTTTGGTGTGTGGAAACGTGAGTACCACCAAATGAGTTAGGGGCTCTGTGTCCCTGCCTCCCTGTGCCCTCGGGCATCTCCAGCTGCCAGCGACAGGCATCTCAAGGAGAGAGAGAGAGTGTGGGAGTTAAAAACAGGGGCAGGACAGGGCAGGGACTGGTGCAAGACCATGTGCAGGGAACTCTGGCCTCCAGGCAGCCAAGGGTGAAGTTTCCCATGCTCACATCCACACACCATCCCTGGGAAACCCCCTACCTAGCTCTGGGTTGGGATCTGGTCTCTGCTTCCCTGTGGAATGGAGCTGAGCAGGTGCACTGTCCCCAGCCCTGCTCCATCCACCCCACACCTCTTGCAGTGAGCTGCCTCAACAAGGCATCTACGGATGGATTCTTTTGGCAGGAGGCACTGTGACCTCTGCCTGGCCAGCTGGCTCCCCTTCTGGGATATGTAGCTGTTGAGGTGCAGCTGAGGCCACCGCAGGGCTAGGAGTGGACATCTGTTCTGACGACAGTCGCCACCCCTCCCAGTACCTCCCTGCCTCTGTGCCCTGGCGAGTTGGATGAAACACTTGTCTTCCTCAAATGCCCCCAGTTTGGGGTTAGGCATTTGGAACCAGCGGCCGTGCTCAGCGTGTCCCATTTGTAGGCAGAGCGAGGTTGGAGCTGAGGGGGAGCGAGCCGCTGAGGGGGAGCCAGCCGCTGAGGGGCCCTGCCCAGCACACCTGGTCCGGTCAATGACCAATATCGTGTTTCGTTCTTTTAGATCTAATGTTGGACGATGTAATTGCTTCCGGCAGCTCAGCCAGCGCTGCGTCAGGTACTGCGTCTGGGGTGTGGGTTCATGCGTGTGGGGACATACTCTTTGTTCCCTCTCCATGGCTCATTGATTCTATCCTCTAGGGGTGAAGGGCTGAGGGTCCCCGGGGGGGGGGGGCTATGAGGACAGGGCCTGAAGCACTGGGTCTGCACAATCCCAAAAGCCCCTGCTAAGCTGGTTGGCGGGCCTGATGCTCCCGCCCCCTGGCTCAGCAGCTCTGGAAGGACCCCGTCCTCTGAAGAGGTTCCAGGCTGAGCCCCTGTCTTCTTGGCCACCTCCTCCCTGTTCCATTCTCCTGTTCGATTCTTAAGCTGCAAGTCTCCCTGCCTCCTCTTGTCTAAAGGGAAGACTTTGATCCAGGGGAGCAGGATGGGAGGAACAGTGAGGGAAAGGGTTTGTTTTAAAAATGTAATGATGAATAATTGAACAGACTCATTAATAGTCAAGTAATCACAGTGGCCATGTCTGCTACAAACAGCAGGAACTGGGAATGGAAGGACTGATGTAGCCACAAGCTTCTTCCCAAAAAAGCTAGTGGTTGGAGAACAAGTCCTTACCTCCCAGAGCCGTGTGTGTCTCTGGGAAGGCTTGCCAGTGCGCCCCCCTCCCACTCCCTGTGCCTCACTCTGACTCCCGGCCCCCTTCTACTGGTCTCCAGATGGAGGCTGGGAGGGTCAGAGTCTGTGCAGGCCTATGGGGCCCTCATCACATCACCCTGATGTTTCCACTTGGTGCTTCCCAGGCTGTTTAATCCCAGGATCTCTGTTTCTGGCTTCCTACCACAGACCCCGCAGTTTGGAAGACTCTGAAGGCAGGAACATGTTGATAACAGCTTTGTTTCACCATTTTTACTAATCAAAGGCATGTTTAATTGCCCTTCAGAGCTTCTGAGTTGCAGCAGGTCACATACTGAATAATGGCAAAAGAAGACTGTTTGGCCATTAAATTAATCTATGGAGTCCTCAGATGAGCAAGTGTATAATTTCTTTTAAGCTTTGAGAAATATTAATAAGAACAACAGGATCTCCACATGGCTGCCTTTCCAACCGAGGGCATGGGACTTCGGTCTGGGAACCACTGACTCTACCATCCACACTCTTCCCTACTGCCTGACTCAGGCAGGTTCAGCCCTGTGGGTGTGGGCTCCCTGGACCGTGGGGGCTCAGGGACCTGCTCAAGGGACACTGTGATCCTTGGCACAATCCTCATGTCCTTTCCCGTGGTCCTGAGCTATGGTGTTTGACTGACTGGCATTTTTCTGGGGGCTCAGGCGTCTGTGGCTAGTTTGTTTCAATTGTCGGGGTCCCTTCTGGGACATATGTCTCTGTGTTGGGCCATTTTACAAATCTCTAACATGTTAGGGGATTGAGGCGAATGTAGGAGGAAGTGGCCTTCATTTTTGCCCTTCTGGGGCATGGAGCTGCAGACTGGAGTGGAAATCAAAGCGTACACAGGCTCACCCTTACCCCCAAGCACCACCCTAACCCAGGGCTGGCTCACTGAGGTTCCTTCACCCCAGGGGCTGCCCCTTGAATCAGCCCTTTCAGACTCAGCCTCCAAAGTATGTCACTTGCACTCCAGTGCACACGCTGGCTGTTCTCACCCTGTACTCCCTCCCATCTGAGGGACTCTGGCCTGTTTCTCTTGGCACGTGCATTTATTGTTAAGGAAGACCCAGACTCTGAACAGGGCCCCAGAGTAGCTCTGTAAACTTCAGTGTGAATTTAGACTCACCTGAAGAAAGAGCACAAAGTCCCACCCTAAAGGTCTCCTTTGGAGGTCTCGGGTCTGAATTTCTAAACTACTCCCAGTGCTGGTGGTGCTGATATATACCCATCTACCTACCAGGGTGACAGGGTACAGTTAGCTCTCTGCTCTGGAATAAAACATGTATACCACCCCTTCCTGCTTGAAGACCATCATCTACCCTTCTATAGCTGCCACTTGAAGAAATCACTGGGGTCAGGGAAAGGTGGAAGGGAAGATCTGATATCAGATTGTTTATCAGGGCACTGGGCCTGAGCAGACGTTGGGTCTGGAGGGACAAACTCTGCTGGATGTTGAGGCCCGCGGCTATGATATGCGGCTTCCGGCACCAGCTCCATCTCCTTAGCCACCCGCAGCCTCCATCTCCACTAACTTCTCCTGCCATCAGGCCAGGAACCACGACAGCGTGGCCTCTGTTGTTGGGGCCTGTGTCTCTGCTTTCTGCCTACTTCCTGCCACTGCCTTTTGTAAACCCTCAGCCCTGGCTGCCTTGGGCTCCCTGTGACCCCTACTAATTCTCTGTGCGTGCTGCTGGCACTCACAGCCCCCTCTATCTCTCCCCCCTTTGCCCCTGGGCCTCCCTGGGGCTCTGGTACCCTTTCCACCACTGTGACTCCGGGCTGTATTCTGCCTTAGGCAGCTGACACTGGTGTGAAGCAGGAAGTTAAGGCCTCTACTCAGGCTGGAGCCTGGGGTCTTGCAGCCTTTGGTGTGCTGGGCCACTTGCCTTCTGTTGGGCCTCTCTGAGAGGCAGAGGGTTAGCTAGAGGGAAGGCCACGCTGGTTGGCCTGGTGCTCTTTAGACGGATTGCTCTAATAGAGAGATGGAGGTTTCTGGTAGACTCGACATCTACTGATCTGGGGGGGGGGGCTACAGGTGGAAGGGTATTCATACCCACCCCCGGGGCCTGGGACTTGTGGCCAGGAGCAGATGCCCTGCCTCAGTCATCTTCCCTGTCCTCCTCTGAGTCTCTTGGAGGGGCCCCTGCTGAATGCAGACCCACCCAGCACTCAGACTCCTCGAGCAAGGCTGGAAGGCAGAGATGGTGGTGGCAGAAGGTCCTTTGGCCCTGGGAGTGCCTATGAGGTCAGGCTAGGGTGATAGGGGAGAGGGGTCTCTCTCCCTTCCAGCCTCCTCTCGACATGGTCTCAGCTAATAATGGGGCTAATAAGAAGCCGCTTCTTCTAACCTAATTGTATTCAAACATTTTAGTTAATTCTCCATTCATATTTTAGCATAATGGGATCGGGTGCTTTCGGCATTTATGGAGATTAATGCAGAGAAAGAGTTCCGGCTGCTAAGGCAACACAGGGTGTCTAGCGCCCTCTGGTTCTTGTGGTACTGAAGGAAGGAAGGAAGGAAGGAAGGAAGGAAGGAAGGAAGGAAGAGGCTATGGCTACCCTGACCACCTTCCACCATCGGGTGTGGATGACCTGTGGCCTGAGGGTATCCCCTGCCCCAGGCCTCTCCACCCCTATACTCTTGGGGGTCAGGAGAGCTGCCTGAGTAAATAAAGCCACAACTGAAAGCAAAGAGATGGCCTAAGGCACCCCTGAGGTGCCCCTGGCCTTGGTGGGTCTCTGTGGCCTTGGTTATCCACACCTCAAGGACGATGTGGAGAGGGGCCGGGTGAGCCTGGGGCAGAGTAGCCCACGAGGCTGAATATGCCATTCCTGGGTACTCCTCTTCCTTTGGGCCTTTGGTGGGGACTCACCCCAGGCCATACCCTGCCTCAGTTTACCTCTCTCTGAAGGGGTCCTCTGCATGGGAAAGGATGGTTGTATCTGAGCTGGTCTTCGCCCAAAGCTTTCTGCTGCCCCTGAGCCAGCCGATCCCTGGCACAGGCCTCAGAGGCTGCAACCCTCGCTGGCTGGCTTCTGCCAAGACCTCCTGAGAGGAGAAGGGCTGTCTGGGACCTGAGGCTGCCCATGTGCCCCCCTCCTGAGTGGGGGCACTCTTCCCTCTCTGTGGCTTCTTGTGAGGCCAATCTGTTGACGCCTTCTGGATAACACGTCCCCACTTTGGTCTGGCCCTTCGGCACCTGGACGAGGGCCCCTGAAATCTGTCCCCCGATCTCTCCTGCCTCCTTGGCAAGCTAATGTTCTGGCACGGTGATTTTTTTTCTAAGTGGTTGGCTAATTACAAGAGTGCTATGCCTGTGACAGATCTCAGACAGCGCTTCCAGCCCAGCCTGTGGTGTCAGGCTGCCCCAATACCCAGGGTAGGCTGGGTACTGCTTCATTAGAAACTGGGTGAGTCTGGAGGATGGCACCTTCCCAGCTTGTGTCTGGGACAGAACAGAACCTTGGGCCTCCCCTCCACCCTCTGCACCTGAGGGTGCAGGAGGTCTGGGCACTGCCCTCTGGAGACCTTGGTGGGTCAGCAGCCGGCCAAGATGTCCAATTTCCAATCTCCAGTTCTATCACAAATCCCAGCTCTGTGTAATCTCCCCAGTGGCCCCGGGGGCTGAGTTTGGAGAAGGCATCGAATCCCAGCTCTGTGTAATCTCCTCAGTGGCCCCGGGGGCTGAGTTTGGAGAAGGCATCCGGCCTTTACCTCTGTGGCTGGATCTCCTTAGCCCGATTAGATCGGGCCTATTTCATCTTATTGATCCACCTCACTGCTAAACATGGAGTCAAAGGCATTACAAGGGGCTGGCAGATTTTAGAGGCTGCCCTGGGATAGGGGCTCACCCAGTATCTAATGTAGGTAAGGGGCCCTGCATGTCCTGCCCTGTTTTGCCCTGACTGCAGCCAGTAGAACAGATGCTTGGAGGGGTATAGGCGAGACAGCCGTCTTTCCCAAAAGGGCAGCGAGAGGGAAGGCTGGGATGCTAGTGACACGGAATGTTTCGGCTCTGGGGTTAGAGGCTGGCGGCAGGGAGGGGTTGTGGGTGGAGGGGTGTGGGGGACAGGGTCTAATGCTTGCTCTGCTCTCCTTCCTGTCCCCCTAGAAGCCCAGTGCAAGCCCTACTATTCGGACTACTCGCGTTTCCGGCTGCTCGTCCATCACTTATGCACCAGCCACTATTTGGACCTCTTCATCACTGGTGTCATTGGGCTGAACGTGGTCACCATGGCCATGGAACATTACCAACAGCCCCAGGTAAGAACAAGTGAAGGGCCACCAGCCTCGGGTCTTCCTTATATGAAGCAATGGTCTGAACTATAGCCTCTGTGTGCCAGTGTGGGGAACACTGCTTGGTTCTTTTTGTACACCTCTGAGGTGGGTATTCGTGTTTTATAGATTAGGACATGGAGGCTCAGAGAGGTTAGTTGGATTGGCCAAAATCACACAGCTAGGAAGTAGAAGACCAGTACACTGATGTTGAGTATTTAGTATCTGTGGCTCTGGACCTTAGAATGTGAAGAAGGGAGACTAATACTTAGCTTTTTAGAGTTAGATTCTACTAACTACGTAGCCTCCAAACTTACCTGTGATCTTACTGCTTCTCGAGTCATTCTCTCTTAGCTACCCTCCAGCTCTCAGTCTCCCCATCTGTACAATGAAGAGGTTGAACTGGTAATGTACAAGACTCTTTCCAGTCTTAGTGCTCTGTGCCTTCCAGAACATTCTTAGGTGGTCTTCTTGCCATCTCTCAAGGAGAGAGGTCTTGTAGCACCAGATTTGAATAACTATGTGAATGAGTGTCCTGCTTTATCTATCCTGGGGTGGGGGCCAGTGGTCAGCCATCACGGTGGCAAGACAGAATGAAGGAGTCCTCAGCTTCATTGCTACTATCAGGTCTGGGAGGTGATGGAGGGATGAGGCAGGCTTCAGCCCTAGACCTAAGGAGACTCTATGTCTGACCCTCACCCCTGCCAGATCCTGGATGAGGCTCTGAAGATCTGTAATTACATCTTCACCGTCATCTTCGTCTTAGAGTCAGTTTTCAAACTTGTGGCCTTCGGCTTCCGGCGGTTCTTCCAGGACAGGTAACAGGAGGGAGATCTGAAAGAGGTGAGGGTAGGTAGAGGTGTGTCTCCTGGGGACACGCCCAGAAGGCTTTTGAGCCTGAAGACTTTTCTTATCTCCTGGGGTCCAGTTCCCACCCTAGGACTGATGGTGTTGGCAGTCAGGAAGTATCTAGGGCTTGGGCTTACGGGATGGGAGAAACGCACGGGTCAGGGAAGGCGGGACTTATAGGGCTTGGCAGCAAGAAATCAATGTGGCCTCGGATGGGGTTTAAGGCCACAGAGCTTGGAGCCGGACTTCCCAGGCTGGATTAGAATCCTAGTTCTCGGGCTGGAGAGATAGCCTAGCGGTTAAGAGCGCCGCTCTTACAGAGGACCCGGGTTCGATCCCCAGCACCCACATGGCGGCTGAGAACCGTCTGAAACTCCAATTCCAGGAGAACTCCAGTTCCAGGGGAATCCGAGACCCTCTTCTGAACTCCGCGGCGTTGCACGACACGGGTGCACAGACTTGCATGCAGACAGTACATTCATACACATACAGAAATAAATAAAATTAATAAAAAAAAATTAAAAAGAATCCTAGTTCTCCCACTTACTGACTGGTTCTTGCCTAAGTTACTTAATTCTTTGTGCCTCCATTTCCTCATCTGTGAAATGGAAGATAATAGTATCCTTACCAGAGTTATGAATCTTATTTATAAAGCTCTTGAAACAGTGCTTGGTACAGAATTAACATTATATAAGTGCTAAATAAACTTCAACAAAAATCAGGTGAAGCCAGGCATGGTGGTTCATTCTTATAATCTCAGCATCTGGGAGGCCGAGGCAGGAAGATTGCCCTGAGTTTGAGGCTAGTCTGAGCCATATAATGAAACAGCATGTCAAGAAAAAAAGATGATGAATAAAAATGAAAAACACAGGCCCTGCCCCATTCTCCCGTTGGGTGTCGCCTGGCCCCCTACCCTACACTTTCATCTCAGGTTGCTGTGTTCCCGGTTTTCCAGGTGGAACCAGCTGGACCTGGCCATTGTGCTGCTGTCCATCATGGGTATCACGCTGGAAGAGATCGAGGTCAACGCCTCACTGCCAATCAACCCTACCATCATCCGTATCATGAGGGTGCTGCGCATTGCCCGAGGTGGGTCTGGCTGTCTACCCTCGTGCATACCTTCCCTGGTGACCTGCTCAGGGAGGTCAGGAGGTCTGTGGGTTTCCCGGGTGGTTTTTTCCAAAGACTCCCACAAAAGCAAATTGCCTAGGGCAAGTGGATGGGGATGCGGGTTGGGCAGTGCACCAGCGCCGCCCTGTCAAGCTGTCCCAGCTGTGTACACAGAGATTCAGAAGGCTCCAGCTCATGACTTTGTCCCGTTCTGCAGTGCTGAAGCTGCTGAAGATGGCGGTGGGCATGCGGGCGCTGCTGGACACAGTAATGCAGGCTCTGCCCCAGGTAGCCGGGAAGTGGGGTGGGGGGGAGGGAGGGAAGGGTCCTCATGGGGAGGGGGAGGAGGGATCTTCCAGCAGGAGCAGGGCGGCTCAGGGAAGCTGACTTTTGGCCCAGCAGCGCCTTTCCTGTTTCTTCTCCTCTTTTCCAGGTGGGGAACCTGGGACTTCTCTTCATGCTGTTGTTTTTCATCTTTGCAGCTCTGGGCGTGGAGCTCTTTGGAGACCTGGGTGAGTTGAGGTTGGGAAAGGTGGCAGAGCCAGGGCTAGAGACCAAGGCAGGTCCTGGCACTAACCTAACAGGCTTATCTCCCTCTTACCTTCTTTCTCCCAGAGTGTGACGAGACACATCCTTGTGAGGGACTGGGCCGGCACGCCACCTTTAGAAACTTTGGCATGGCCTTCCTGACCCTCTTCCGAGTCTCCACGGGTGACAACTGGAATGGCATTATGAAGGTAAGGACCCACGGGATCAAGGCCCCTCCCGGAGCTGCTCAGACATCAGAGGGGCAGCCCCCGTCTATGAGCCAAGATTCTGTGAGAAGCTGAATTAGCCATGAACAAAAGCATATCCTCTAGTCACCCCATCAGAATACTCGGGAACTCCCTCTTCCCAGGACGTGCTCCAACTCTCACCCCACCTCTCCCTGCAGCATCAAATACTGTTCTGTCCTCGGACACTGCTCTCCTCCCCATCCTGGTCCTCCCCCCAACGCTCTGATTTCCCATGACAGCTCTATCCGCTGTCCTTCTTGGCCTCACACCTCTGCCCCCCCACATCTCCCCCAGGACACCCTCCGGGACTGTGACCAGGAGTCCACATGCTACAACACGGTCATCTCGCCCATCTACTTCGTGTCGTTTGTGCTCACGGCCCAGTTCGTGCTGGTCAACGTGGTGATAGCTGTGCTGATGAAGCACCTGGAGGAGAGCAACAAAGAGGCCAAGGAGGAGGCTGAGCTGGAGGCCGAGCTGGAGCTCGAGATGAAGACTCTCAGCCCGCAGCCCCGCTCGCCGCTGGGCAGCCCCTTCATCTGGCCTGGGGTTGAGGGCACCGATAGCCCTGACAGCCCCAAGCCTGGGGCCCCACTGGCCGCCGCCCGCACTGGAGGAGCCTCTGGCTTCTCCCTTGAGCACCCCACGGTGAGCAACTGTGTCCCTTCAAGAGGGCCATGGGGCGGGAGAAGGGCAGGGCGGGCAGGGCAGATAGCAGCTCATCGAGGGTATGCAGGAACCCAGTAGGCCCCGGGGACTGGCCTCTGGCCTCTTACTCCTCCTACCTGGATGCTGAGGGACCAGCTGCCACCTGCCCCTCCCCAGAATGGCTGCCCGTATTCACTGCAAAGGGCCACCCTCAGCAAACTGGCAGGCGGACAAGCCAGCTCCCCGAGCCTGTTGTGGCCTCCCCTCCAGGCTCTTAGGTTCGAGGCTAAGTTCTCTGTTTCCTTCCTGTTTCTTTCTCACCCTTACCCGATTGCCACACCTCCTTCCCACCCACACTCCCACCTGCCCAATTCCTTTCCATCTCCCTATCCTTTCCTCTCCCCTTTCCCTCCCTCTGTCCTCCACTGGCCCCTCCTCATCTCCTGTCTCTCCTTCCTATACCTCCTTCTTTCCCAATACTCTTTCTCGTCTCTGTCGCTGTGTGTATGTGTATGTGTATGTGTGTGCGTGTGTGTTGTATGGGTTTCACTTCTATCTTCCCTCTCTACTCCTCTCCAATCCCCTGCCACGACATGTCTCATTTCTGTCCCTCTACCCCCCTGTCCCCTGGCTCTCCCGCTCCCTTTATGGGCTGGTCCTCCCAGGACAGACAGCTGTTTGACACCATCTCCCTGCTGATCCAGGACTCCCTGGAGGGGGAGCTGAAGCTGATGGACGAGCTGGCAGGCCCAGGGGGCCGGCCCTCTGCCTTCCCTTCCGCCCCCAGCCCCGGAGGCTCCGACCCACAGGTTACTGTACCCTGTGCTGTCCCCCTCCCCTGACCGTGCCGAGCTGTGCCATGCTGTGCTGTGCTGTTGGGGAGGCTGGGGGTATTGCCTGCCCACTAGGTATCTGAAGTAAAAGCAGATGCAGGGCCCTAGTTGAGTACTGGGCCTGACAGGAGGAAGTTAGGGGTACTCTGAACTCTGGGAGATAGGGAGGCTGAAATCCCCCTTCAAAGGGAGAGGAAGGGGTGGAGGAGAGGCTTGGAGAGAGGGACTTCATAAGAAAGAACATGGAACAGAGAAGGGATGGGGTAGCAAGGCCTTAGGGGGTAAAGGAGAGCCTTTAGAGTTAGTGCAGGTGGCCGTAGGCCCCACAGAAGGTTCTAGCTTAAGCCATAGTCTGTTTCCTCTGTAGTGTCCAGTACCCGCCCCCAATCCTCATGTGCTTTTGTAAGCATAAAGCTCACTGGACACGATGAGGGCTGTTGACAGGCGGAGATTTCTGTTCTGAGGGAATGGAAGTGGATTCTGGGACATCACTGTGAATAGAACTTGGTTTCCTCTCCTAGTGCAGTCCCTTCCACAGCTCCCTGGTGGAGTGCTCTTCCCCAGGGCCAGCTCAGCTCATCCTGAGATGTTGCTTTCTGGGCTCGTCCTACCCTGCTCTCCTCCCCTTGGCTCAGTGTCCCATCAGGCCTCCACCAGGTCAGGGACTGCAGGCCTGGAGTGGGCCAAGGAGACGAGTGCCCGTTAGAGATAGAGAAGTCGAGTTCCCAGGCCCTGCCGGGAGAAGAGTAGGCACCCAGGCTCCTAGGAAGCCTTTAGGCTGATAGGAAATGAACAGTGATTCTCATGTGGTAAGAGCCGGTGCCTCTTGTTGCGATTCAGTCTCAAACCTGGCAGTGACCTAGAATGTTCAGTGGGAAAGTGTGTCCAGCCAATCCCTTCCCCAGGCTTCCCATCCTAAACTGGGCTCACAGGAAAGGTGATGGGAGAGGGGGAGTGACAAGGACAACCCAGTCACCAGACCACCACTCAACCCCCAGTGCTTTTCAAGCCCTGAAGCTCTGCGGTGTGACAGCCAGATGGTGTGATGGCTCAAATGCACCCCCTTCAGACTGGCAGGGAGAGTACTTCCCAGGGCCCACACTGGAGAGGGCTAGAGGGCTGCAGGCAGGCGGAGGAGGGCCCACAAGAAGCCCGAATCTGGGGGCAGGCCAAGTCCTGCTAGGCTTTTGGAAGTGAAGAGAATAGGCAGAAAACAGCCATCAGATTGGTGGCATTGTCCCCAGCGCCCCCCACGCTGCTGTCTGCAGAGAGGAGTCGGGGCTCTGCTGGCCTTCATTCCTTTTTTATTTGGTATCATCTTTATGAGAGTGGAAGCCCTCGCTCCTCTGCTCTCTCCCTGGGTGGTGGTAGTGTGGGAGGGGGCTGTTAAGGTGCCTGGGGTATCTTTAGAATGTGTTTCTGCCTCTCCTTGGTCTCTTCGCTTTGTCAGCGTTCGCTCTGCCTCTCTGGTGCCTGCTGCAGCCTCTTGCAGAGCCGGGGGTTGAAGCGGGAGAGGGGAGGCACTGTGGGTTTATCTGGCAAGGGGTGGGACTGGAAAGGAATGCCTTCGCCCCCCTGCTTTGTGAAAAGGGGACGTGGGGGCTGCGAGTGTGTCAAGCGTGTGTCCTGATTTCTCATGCCTGCTCATCTTTCTCCTGTCTAGATCCCTCTAGCTGAGATGGAGGCTCTGTCTCTGACGTCAGAGATTGTGTCTGAACCGTCCTGCTCTCTAGCTCTGACGGATGACTCTTTGCCTGATGACACTCACACACTCTTACTTAGTGCCCCGGAGAGCAATGTACATGCATACGCCCCTTTCTGCTCCCCCAGCCTGGGCTGGGCTGGCTGCAGGGCTCCAGATCCTTCTCCCACTCTGCCCCCAGATCTTGCCCAGAGGCATTCACCTGTGGGCACAGGATGCCCCAGCCTTTGCCAGCATGAGTTCTTCCATATCCCCCAGAGGGGACAAAAGAATTAGAGAAGATAAAACAGGCCTTGCTAGAGGGGTACACGGGCAGTGGTGGTAATAGGGTTATTCCAGGAATGACACAGCCAAAACAGAAGTGGCTCAGGAGCCAGTTCTCTGTTTGGAGCCCTGTACTGGCCAGCCCTCCCTCCCTGCTCCCCTTCTCCTACCCCCCCCATGGGACTCACTATGGTGTCCTGGTGAGAGCCACATCTCTGCTGCCACCATCATGCCCTTTCCCTCACCCTGAGGACTGTTCCTGTCTCCTGTCACTGTCCCTGTATGTCCTTGTGTCCTGTCCTCAACAAGCTTTGGGGGATAGGCTTCTTGATGCTTTGACCTTTCTTCCATTCCTCAGCTCCCCTTGCCCCCTCGGACAGTGAGCAGCCCCCTCCTCTCAGCCCTGGTCTTCTGTTGTCAGAGCAGGGCCACCTAGGGCAGGGTCTTGACCAAGGCACTGAGGGTCCCTGGGGGTTGTGGCTGGCTGGCAGAGATGGGTCCTGAGACAGAGAAGAAGAGAAGGAAAAGGCCCATAGCCATCCTCTACCTGCTGAGACTGTGACCAACTGAGCCCATGTAGGGACAGGAGCCCTGTAGCCTCCCTGAGGACTGGGAATGGGTGGCCCAGGGGAGGGAGGGAGGTCTCGAAAAGCAGAAAAATCTCTTTGAGAGCCAAGGTTTATCCTCTGGGGTCCAAGGTTTATCACCATGTTTCTTTGAAACAGATGTCCCACCCAGGTCTGTCCAGTGAGGGAGTGCCGAGCCCACAGTCCCCAGGCCTTGCCATATACCCTCCCCTTCTAATAGCTCCATGTAGTTAAAGTGGAGCCCGTAGTGTTCACCTGTCCTTCAGCCTCCATGAGCCCAGCTCAGGCTTGACTCCTGTTGATCCCTGGGGTAACGTTCCTACCCTCTAAGAGGCCCTCGTGCAGTGCTGGGGGCTGCTCTCTTTTCTCCCATCCCTCCCAGTCCTCCACCACCCTGGAAGCTCAGAGGCTCACAGGAGATCCCGTGGTCATGCTCTCAGGGTGGGCTCACAGGTGATCCCGTGGTCATGCTCTCAGGGTGGGCTCACAGTGATCCCGTGGTCATGCTCTCAGGGTGGGCTCACAGTGATCCCGTGGTCATGCTCTCAGGGTGGGCCCTCTCCACTCCTTCCTCCCTGTGTGTGGAGACTTACCATGCATCTTCCATCCCCCCCATGCTCATGCCCATCACCTTGGCTTAGGAGGGGTGGGGGTGGGTGTAGGTGGGGGGTGGGAGGATTGCTTGTCTGATGGGGACGGCTTGTTCCTGCTCTCCAGCTCTGCCAGTTACCAAAGCCAACTGCTTGCTCCTCACCCTATCCCCTAATCCTTTTGCAGATGGAACCCCACCCTGAGGAGGTGCAGGTCCCCCTAGGACCAGACCTGCTAACTGTGCGGAAGTCTGGTGTCAGCCGGACACACTCTCTGCCCAATGACAGCTACATGTGCCGAGACGGGAGCACTGCCGAACGGTCCCTGGGATACAGGGGCTGGAGGTTTCCCAAAGCCCAGTCAGGTACCAAGGCTGAGTCAAACCTGTGCAGCTCATTCTCAGGGAGACCCAACCTCACTTAAAACCAGTTCTGCCTAGGGACTATAGAGGCAATGAAAGAGGTCTCTGTTATTTCTGGGGAACCTGGCCTGAAAGCATATTCTGAGCCTGAGAGAAGTAGCTTTCATCCCAGGGCCATGAGGGTACAGGTCCAGATGGGGAAGAAGGCTGGAAGAAAGGCCCAGAGACTCTCCTCTCTCAGACCTCCCTAATGCTTTCCCACAGGGTCCATCTTGTCCGTGCACTCCCAACCAGCAGATACCAGTTGCATCCTGCAACTTCCCAAAGACATTCCCCATCTGCTCCAGCCTCATGGGGTCCTCACCTGGGGTACCATCCCTAAACTGCCCCCACCTGGCCGCTCCCCTCTGGCTCAAAGGCCACTCAGGCGCCAGGTAGGTATGTGTGCCAATATGCCATTGGCAATGCTCAGGACTGACACTTCCATTCTTCCAGTAAACATGTGTTGTGTGCAATGATACGGGGAACCCTGAGTGTCAGGGACAAAGCACTAGATGAAGCAGAAGTGGCTGGAGTTTTCCACCTCCCCCATACCCTGTTCCCTAAGCGGTAGTTGTTGGGGTAACAGACATCCAGTAGAGGTGGTTCCCAGGTCTCAGGGCTCCTTTTCCCAGGAGCTGCCCCCAACTCTTCACGTTTGGGGCTGAACTGAGGGACGTGAAGTACGGTTTAAATGTCGTTACTTTAGCTAAGGCTGGGGTCCTTCTAGAATCCACATTCCAGGGACCCAGAGAGACACTAATGGAGCCAGGTGAGACTTTGTGTTGATGTCTATGGACCCTGAGCATGGACACAGGAGGCTCTTCACAGCCTCACGCTCTTGGGGAGCATTCACTGTCTCCTCATCCTACACCTACTCGCCAAGCAGCTTCCTGTTCTCGGAGCTCAGTCTGACAAATACCATCAGATTATTGCAGCCACAGGTTGTGGAAGCAAGGTGGTTGTGTGGGACGAAGCAGAGAGCCCAGAGCAGGAAAGGGTTTACCTGCGGCGTATTGTCAGGCGCTCATCACAGAAAACCTGCGTCCATAAGGGTAAAGAGCGCTTGCCACTAGGAAGGGTTTTGCCAAGGGAATTGTCACCCTGCCTTCCCTCAGCCTGGGGCATGAAGGGTCCAGCTTGGGGAGCAGAGCTGAAATGAATGCTTTCTCGCCTCTCGGGGCTCTGGGACTCCAGAGAGCTCTTCCTTAAGGCATTGGGAAGTGGAGCATAGAGGACAGATGATAGGCTTGGGGGTTGAAGAAGAGGTGTGGACCACAGAGCTCAGGCTGCTTATGCCCCCTCTCCCAATAAGAGCAGCTGTTAGCATCCTGTTTAGGGTGGTTCTTGCATGGGGTAGGGGATATCAGCCTAACCAGAGGGACAAAAGACAATCTATGTTGGAGAGGAAACCCCTGGGCTGAGCCATGCCCACTATCCCTCCCCCCATCCCCCAGGCAGCTATAAGGACTGATTCCTTGGACGTACAGGGCCTGGGTAGCCGGGAAGACCTGCTATCAGAGGTGAGTGGGCTCTCCTGCCCTCTGGCCCGGTCCTCTTCCTTCTGGGGCCGGTCAAGCATCCAGACGCAGCAGCGTTTCCGCAGCCAGAGCAAGGTCTGGAAGCATATGCCCCCGCGAGCGCCTTGCCCAGGCCTGGAACCCAGCTGGGGCAAGGACCCTCCAGAGACCAGAAGCAGCTTAGAGCTGGACACGGAGCTGAGCTGGATTTCAGGAGACCTCCTGCCCACTGGCAGCCCGGAAGAACCCCTGTCCCCTCGGGACTTGAAGAAGTGCTACAGTGTAGAGGGTCAGAGCTGCCGGCGCAGGCCTGGATCCTGGCTGGACGAACAGCGGAGACATACCATAGCAGTCAGCTGCCTGGACAGCGACTCCCAACCCCACCTGGCTCCAAGCCCCTCAAGCTTGGGGGGCCAGCCTCTTGGGGGCCCTGGGAGTCGGCCCAAGAAAAAACTGAGTCCACCCAGTATCTCTATAGACCCCCCGGAGAGCCAGGGCCCTCGGCCCCCACCCAGCCCTGGTGTCTGCCTCCGGAGGAGGGCACCACCCAGCGATTCCAAGGATCCCTTGGCCTCTGGCCCCCTTGACAGCACGGCTGCCTCGCCCTCCCCAAAGAAAGATGCGCTGAGTCTCTCCGGTTTGTCCTCTGACCCACCAGACCTGGACCCCTGAGTCCCGCCCACTCTCCCTCTCACCTTTCTCCACTGGGTGCAGATCCTAGCTCCGCCTCCTGGGCCATACTCCTGAAAAGTCCCGTGTACTCGCGGAGCGGTCCGAGGTGGCTGGGGGGGGGGGGGGCGCAAGCAGGACTTCCAGAGAGTCTACAGTGAAACATCCCTGGCACCTCCGCCTCCGGGCAGAAAGAGGGAGAAGCCCAGTGTGGCCGAGGCTCCCGACACCACAAGCTGTTGGGAGAAAGCAATACGTTTGTGCAGAATCTCTATGTATATTCTATTTTATTAAATTAATTGAATCTAGTATATGCCGGATGTACGACATTTTGTGACTGAAGAGACTTGTTTCCTTCTTCTACTTTTATGTGTCTCAGAATATTTTTGAGGCGAAGGCGTCTGTCTCTTGGCTATTTTAACCTAAAATAACCAGTCTAGTTATAGTCCCTCTTCTTGTAAAGCACAAGCTAGGGCCTCGATTGCATTACAGCCCCGATGGTGGCCCGTCTTCAGTGGAAAGTGAGAACCATTTTGGAAACTGTCGTGTAACTTATTTTCTCCTTTACTCTCGTCATCATTTTCTGCAGGGGGGGGAGAGAAAAAGGGGGGGATAAAGAGAAAAAATGAGATTTTACACTTGAAATGGAATCTTTTTATATCTATACATACATATCCATATATCTATATAAAATAAAGTAATTTTCCAAAATAAAAAGTTAATTACAGTCCAGAGTAAAAGCAAAGGGGATGGAGAAGTAGGTGTGTCCAGATGGTTCTGAAGAATCCTGGAGATGAGAGTGGGTGGCAGGGAGGGAAGCTTCGGGGCTGCCTGTGTGTGGGTGTTGTGTGTATGTGTGTGAGTGTTGAATGTGTGTATGCTGAGTGTCTCTGTGTTGAGTATGTGTGTTGAGTAGTGTGTGGTGTGTATTGACTGTGTGTGTATGTGTATGTGTGTGTATTGGTGTGCATACGTTGTGTGTTTGAGAGAAGAATTCAAATGCCCAGCCCTGGAGGGCTGTACCCTGCACCTCCCCTGCTAGCATTGGAAGGAGACCTGCTTTTCTATATAAGTTTTATCACAGTCACTGAGCCAGGCAGCTCAGAGAATGTGAGTAATTTCAGATTAACTCTTATTTCTGCTGACAGCTATCAGCCACACATTGAAAGCTGGGAATTGGCATAATGAAGCTGTTTTGGTTAATGGGGCTGATGGAGGCTGGGAGGTGGCCTCAGCTGCTGCAGATCTGAATCTAGGGGCTGGTGGGGGAGGGGCAAGTGCTTCTTGGGGATTTTTTTGTTTTTTGTTTTGTTTTTCCTTTTTTTTTTTTGTTTTTTTGTTTGTTCCTGCCCGATAATGTCCCTCTGGGATTTGCCACACTCAGGCTGGGTGGTGCCTGGAGGGTTCTGGAATAAAGCCTCTTGCTTTTGGGCCTCTTCCACCTGCCTGCTGGCAATGAAATTAAGCTGTGTAAACGAAACACTGGTGTTCCCCCGCCCCCCCCCCCCCCCCGCGCAGGATGAGATTGCAGGGACCAGGGCTGGAGTCCAGAGGTGACTTCCTGGTGGAGTTGAAGGATTGGTGGTGGCCAGAATGCTGAGCAGGGGAGCTGGCTCCCTGAGGTGTGATGAATGACGTCACCAAGGTCCTTACATGGTCTGCTGCAGCCTGCCCAGTGGGAGGGACCTAGAGGAGAGGGAGAGTAGAAGGTGCCCCCCCCCCGGGGCAGCGGAGTAGGGGCAGGGAGAGCCCCCTGGCTAAGAGCTAGCTTTCCCCGTACAACAGTCTCTTGTTAAAACCCTGGTGCTGCCAGGCGTGGTGGCACACGCCTTTAATCCCAGCACTTGGGAGGCAGGGGCAGGCGGATCTTTGTGAGTTCAAGGCCAGCCTGGTCTACAGAGTGAGTTCCAGGACAGCTGGGGCTACAGGGAGACCCTGTCTTGAAAAGACAAAAAAAAACAAAAAACAAAAAACAAAAAAAAAAAACCCTGGTGCCAAGACGGGGTGACCATGGACACAGCCAGACTGTCTGTCGCCTGTCGGCCATCGCCTGTCTGCCATCGTCCTCAAACACCTGCCCCATGTCCACTCCCTTGAACATCCCTGCCCCCTCAAACTAGCATTGTGTGTGTGTGTGTGTGTGTGTGTGTGCGTACTACTTGTGATGTGGGTCAAACCTAGGGTTTCTTATGCATTCAAGGCAAACACTCTATACCACTGAGCCTCACTCCCAGTGCTGGACTGGATTCTTGAAACCTCAGCAGCAGCCCTCACTCACCACCCCCACCTGCACCGGCAGCTGGGAGCCCAAAGTGCCAGGATGCAGGGCGGCTGGACCTGCAGGCGTCGGTCGTCCAGCCCATGTTTCCAAGCTGGGAGAGCTGTTCTAATTGCTCATTTAGACAGAAATGATAACACTCTCGTAGCAAATGCCTAGTTTGATCTTCCTGGGGTATGTGATAGTGCCAAGCTCTGATTCCTCTGGTCCGCTCGGCTGGAAAGGAGGGTGCTTATAGAAGCTGGCTTTTTTAAGCAAAGCTGCACAAAATTCCTAGAGTTTTGCCACCTGGATCTGCAGACAAAGCCTGTACATTTTTGTAGAATTCTGTAGCTGTCTGTTCTCTGAGGGTGGGAGGCTTGAGGAGGGGGTTCTGGAATGTTTTCTTCTAGAGGTTGGAGGATTCTGGGTCAAGATGAAACAGAACTAGACTGCTGCCCCCTCCCCACACTTGCCCTCCCTCACGGCCCACCCTGCCTCTGTGAATACACAGCAATGCTATAATACTGTAGAATTATTTGGGATAATGCTTAGCATGCCCAGTTATTTCTAGGGCCCTCTTCCCCTGGTTCTCTCTTCCCTGTGGGGGCCAAGGAAGCTTGGAATTTGGAAGCACACTTAAGTATGCTATGGGGTTGCTTCCAGAGTCTGTGAGAAGGAAAACCCCCACCCCCCACCCCCAATGCACACAGCATTGGTAACCAGAGAGGTTCTCGGCATGAGGCAGTGCCTACAGGGGCATCTGGGTGGTGCTGTGGGCACAGTAATAGTAGAATCAAAGTGGATGTTTACGGGGAGAATATCGTGGCCACTCTCCCAACAATGTAAAGTCTATCAGCTAGGAATGGTGGATCGTGTCTGTAACTTCAGCACATGAAAGGTAGAGGCAATAGGATCAGGATATAAAGGCCATCCTCCAGTGAGTTGGAGGCCAGCCTGGGCTACATGACATCCCCTGTCTCAAAACAAAGCCACTACCACCACCAACAACAACAAAAGCCACCTTCATTAATGATAGAAAGAAACTGTTGTATCTCATTGTGATGGTTTGAAAGTGGAAATAAGGCTGCTGGGCTGAGTCTTTGAACAGTAGCCGATGCTGGCCTGGGGATCTGTGGGGAGGGAGAGGCTGGGAGAGGCAGCGAGCCTCCTGTTAGGGCTCAGAACTGCCCAGGGTTTCAGAAACGTGGGGGCTTTTAGAAACAGGAGCACCTATCTCCCTGGATGGTTTGCCCTCAGTCTTCTTGCTGGGAGTTCAAAGAGGGAATTATGTCAAGAGAATCAGGTCCCACCTCGAGCAGGGCTGGGCTGCTTCTGCTTCCTCCACCCCCAAGGCTCCAGGAAAAGGCCTGTCTGGGGGTGGGGAACTGGGAAGAGGAGTGATCTGAGCTAAAAACAAACCCAACAAACCCGAGGCTCACATGCAGTCTCTCACTCACTCCTCCGAACGCTTGAGCAAGGGAACACCCAGGCTATCATTTTTCTAGGCAGTAGTGAATTTGTAGAGGTTAAGGGACTTGCCCAAGGTCACACAGCTAGAATTTGGCAGTTAGAATTTGATTCTAGGTCTGGTGATGTTGTAGCTCGAACCCTAGTCTATTCTCATTGTGGAGGGAATGGGGCATGATGGAAAGAGTCATGCTTACAAAAGAAAAGAGTTTACAAGGGAAATAGTGACCCTTTCTCAAAGCAGAAAATTTCTGTTTCTAGAAATGTACATGTTTCCCATGTGGTGTAGTCTGGCTCCGAGGGGCCCATGGCACCCCACCAGTGGGATGCAATCCTTCACCTGGATACCAGCCACATCAGTGAAGACGTTCCTCAGCCCACAGGGGGTGACCAGGAGCTATCAGAAGTTCATATTGGTTCTGCAGTCACTCCAGGTTTCCAGGCAACGCCCTTCCCTACCTGTGGCCCTACCCTTGAAGCCCTGGCACCTGCCCTCCCCCTCAACCATTGGTGCTACCCTTTCCCCTTCCTGTCCTCCACCCAGGCCTCACCCCCTTTCCAAACAGGCTTCACCCTCGGTCCCCACCCATCACACTCTGGTGCCCTATGGTCTCCCAACCAGCTGAGTGGCCAACCTGCCCCATCCCCATTATACTGATGCAGTGAGGGCATCAGACAGCAGATGGCAGCACAAGGCACTCTTCAAATTAGCGCCACCCAGGGTCCCTTCAGCAGAGGGATCAAGCCAGGGAGGACGCCAACCCTGAGAGACACCTTCCACAGACAGGAGTGCTGTAGCACCCCCAAGGAGGAATCAGGCTCACAGTAAAGAACTAACTTGTGAAGAAGCCCAGACAGGAATGGCTGGACCCCCTGGGACCAGTGATGTTCTTTAAGAACAACGGACTAATCCCAGGCATAGGTGGCCTGGTTGGGAGGGGACTTAACTCTCAAAGCAAGTTTAGTTGTAGACTGATGCCCCTTCTGAGGCAAGATGGATCAAGGACCCCGCCGTTCTAATGAACTCCAGGAGGGAATTCTGCTAAGAATTCTACACTCTATATGCCTTAGCCCCCCAACCAGGTTTTGAAAACTGTAGCTGTGGCCCATAGGGCCCATTAATTCTTGCTTCGAAAACTCCTCACTGAGGTGCAGCAGCCAGCCCTCACATGCATGCCAATTAGGTAGAGGAACAGACGTGTGGAGACCAGGTGGCTCCAACCAGGGCTGGAGGCTGGAGGAAATAGATTTTCTGGAAGGCCAGAAGTGGGAGGCTGGGTGTGGGAGCTGAAGCATAATTTAGGGGTGATCCTGGCTGTCAGGGTTCTTTAAAAGAGCCAGGCAGTAAAGGGATAGAGTTGCTTTTCCTGCAGTAACCTTCTTCTTTTTTTTTTTTTTTTTTTTTACAGTAACCTTCTTATCAGCTCCAACATACCCTACCCCCCAGACAGCATTTTTCTATGCCTGGTTCTCCCTGTCCCCTTTGCCCTATTTTCTCTTCTTTGTTGTCAAACCTGCTTTAAGCTGCATTTAAAATTTTTTTTTTTTTACCATTTTCTTGCCAGGAAATTCCTGGTGCTGACCTACCATGAGATACAATGCACACTGATGAAGAAGGTAGAGCACATGAACCACCCACGCAGCCTGGAACCATAGGCAGGGAGAATGGAACATCCCTTAGCCCAAGCCGAAAGAACTTTGTCATCCTCTCAGCAGCTAGAAAGATCTTGGTTCTGAAAACTTAAAAGCAGAATAAACAATGCTCAATGCCAGGTCTGTCCCTCATGTTACAAAGACCTTGCTACCTACAACTTCTTTTTAGGAAATGGAGAAACTGTTTCACCAGTCCACTAACACTTCCTGAGGACTTGGCCAAGTACTGGCCTGGGTGCTGACAAATACAATGACAAATAAGATTCAGTCTCTATATCCGGTGTACACAATCCTCTGGGGGAGGCAGTGGTAATGATATGAGGAAGGATTTTTTTTTTTTAGACAGGCTTTCCCATAGGCTAGATTGGTCTCAAACTCACTATGCAACCGAGGCTGGTCTTGAACGTCTCATCTCTTACCCCTGCCTCTCAAATGCTGTGATTACAGGTATGTGAGCCCATGTCCAGCACGGAGAAAAATCTTGAAGGATAAATAGTTTGACAGGTGAAGGGAAGGAAAGAGAATGGAGGAAGGGAGAGAGATTAGGGGAGAGTCTTGGGGGTAAACTGGAGGGCTGAGGGAGGGTACAATATCCAAAGGTCCAGGGAATGAATGCATCTTGTCCAAGGGGCTGCTTGGCTTGCAAAAGATAGGTGCTGTCCCTTCCTTTCCCGGCAGAAGCTCTGAGGCCCTAGGGGCAAACTATAGGATGTCCCAAGGACTGAGACTTCTTGCTCTTGGGAGGAGAACAATCAAAACAATAATTTCCTACAAATACTGTGCTTTTTCTTCAAGGACAGTGTAAAAGGGGCCGCATTTCATGAACGGCCAGGAGGAATGAACCCCTGACACTTCAAGCGATGGGGGAAGGCAAGGATTGCCGAGGACCCCCACCTTGGCCTTGGAGTCTCCCAACTTGAATAGGCAGACCACCGGAGGAAGGCAAGATGAAAAGGCTGTGACCACCAGGGATGGTACTTTGCTCCAGTGCTGAAGACAGACACCTGACCTCAAATCAGCATGCTCACCAGTGGACTCAATGCTGACCTTGAGCTGGGAGGTCCCAGGGAAACAGGATGGGCCTGGACTCTCCTTCCTAGGAAAGAGGTCTTCTAGATCTTCTCCTGAAGGGCCCCAAATGAAGGTTCCTTAGTCTCCCAAAGCCCAGAACCAACTTTCCATGTTTATCTGTGGTCCCATTCTCTCTAAGAGAGAGCCAAGAATAAAATGCAGACAGAGGCGCAGAGAGAGCCATGCCCATGGTGAATGGAGGGTGATTGCAAACTGCACTGCTCGGGGTGTAGACACCTAGACCGCCAGGGCCGGAGGAGCATTTCAATGGCACTTTGTTCACCTCACCCAAGACTTGGTCCCAGAGACATCGAGGAGGCTGCTAAGGTTTGCACAGTGTCCAAAAGTTACTACCTGAGGTTTGGAGAGGTACTGGAGGTGACTCAGTCAGTTGCTGCCTTTGGGAACCTCTCAGACTGGCAGGGAAGACAGATTCTGCACAACTAAATATAACCCAAGGCACACTGTGACAAGATGTGGAAGCTCTAAAAAGTCTTTTGCCCAGAGAGAGGGTCGGGGGAGGACAGGGTAGAAGAGAAAAGAGGAAGAGGACACAGATGGGAGGGCTGAGAGCTCGTCCAGGGCGGAGAGGAAAAGGTCCTCAGGCCAACTGCCTAGGAAGGGGAACCCTGTTCCCCCAGTCTATCCCACCCCACTGACTCACCTCTATCCTGATAGCACAGACTTCCAGTAACTTCTTGCCTGCCCAGAGGAACAGGAAATGGCCACTCTGCACAATTCTCCCTCTCACTGAGCCTTAGAGAATAGAAACTTGCTCCTAGGAGCAAGTGCCAAGGATAGCCTTGCCAAATAACACCCCAACCCCATGAGTTTACAAGCCAGAGGCAAGAGTGGAAGAGTGGGGTCAGAGAAAAGCCCCCCTGGAGGGTTCCTGGTGAGCTCGGGAAGGAGTGGTGAGATGGACTCTATTAAGGTAGAATAAGAGATAGAGAGATCCCAACACAGTCAGTCTGGGACAAGCAGAAGGCCCCTGACCCCAAGCCTACTTTACAGATGGGAAATGTAGAGGCTCTGTATTAAGATGAGGGTGCTAACATAGAGCTCTTTCTGTGGTCTCTCATGGCCAGGCTGAAGTAGGATTAACACATGTTGGGTATCTAGAGCATTGCAGGCAACAGATATGCTTTATATACTTTTCCATTGAACCTTCGGAAAACTCAGAAAAGAGGATTCTATTATGAATTTTTTTTTATGTGTATGAGTGTACTGTTTGCATGTAGGTTGGTGCACCTGTGTCGTGCAATGCCACTGAGGTCAGAAGAGGGCATCGGATTCCCCTGGAACCGGAGTTAAAGACGGTTCTTAGCCGCCATGTGGGCGCTGGGGATCGAACCCGGGTCCTCTGCAAGAGCAGTCAGTGCTCTTAACCGCTGAGCCATCTCTCCAGCCCTCAAGAGGATTCTGTTCGAATATCCGTATTTTACCAAAGCAAAATTGGAGGCTCAGAAGTGCCCTGGGTAAGATCAGGGAGTCCTTAGAGCCTTAAAAAGTAGCAATTTAAGAGGACTATGGACGGGGCTGGAGAGATGGCTCAGTGGTTAAGACCTCCGACTACTCTTGCAGAGGACCCAGGTTCAATTTCCAGCACCCACATGGTGGCTATGAACCATCTTTTTTTTTTTTAATTTTTTTTAGTTTTAATTTATTTATGTGTATGAATGTACTGTCTGCATGCAGGTCTGTGCACCCGTGTCGTGCAATGCCGCGGAGGTCAGAAGAGGGTATTGGATTCCCCTGGAACTGGAGTTTTCCTGGAATTGGAGTTACAGACGGTTCTCAGCCGCCATGTGGGTGCTGGGGATCAAACCCGGGTCCTCTGCAAGAGCAGTCGGAGCTCTTAACCGCTAGGCCATCTCTCCAGCCCCTATGAACCATCTTTAAGCACACCTTTAATCCTAGCACTCAGGGGGCAGAGGCAGACAGATCTCTGTGAGTTCAAGGCCAGCCTAGTCTACAGAGTGAGCTCCAGGCCAGCTGGGGCTATAGGAAGACCCTCTCTCAAAAAAGACTAAATAAGGGGGCTGGAGAGATAGCCTAGCGGTTAAGAGCACCGACTGCTGTTGCAGAGGACCCAGGTTCGATCCCCCAGCACCCACATGGCGGCTAAGAACCGACTGTAACTCCAATTCCCAGTTCCAGGGGAATCCGAGACCCTCTTCTGACCTCTGTGGCATTGCACGACACGGGTGCACAAACCTACACGAAGACAGTACATTCATACACATACAAAGATAAATTAAAAAAAAAGACTAAATAAATAAATTGAGAACTATGGACAAGCCATACACCATTCATTTAACGTTGGGACCTGCTTCATGTCTCACTTTCCTGTACACACATGCACATCACACACACACACACACACACACACACACACACACACACACACATTGATGTGTGCTAGCTGCCTCTCTGATAACTTGTAGAGGAACAGGGAAATTGAGCCCATGAGAGCTTTTCATACTACAGATAAGGAGACTCGGGGTCTAGAGATGACCCTGATATTAAGAACTTCCTTTCTAGTGAGATGATTGCTAAATCCCTCTCTGTCTCCCTGACTCATCAGAGTGAGCTTGGGGGTGAGGCTGTGTGTGATCCAACTGGTTTCTCTCCCTCTAGTACTCTGGAAAACAGATTCAGCCACGGGCCCATCCGCTTCAGGGTCTAAAGGGGAAGTTTGGGGTCACTGCAAGGGACTATCCTGACCCCTCACCCCAAAGTCTCTTCCAGCCCTGAAGTTTCACCGAGGCTCTGTCGCAACCACTGGGACCTGAGAGCGTACGACCCAAAGGGCTTAAGGGTAGGGCTCGGTTGGGCTGGGCTGGGCGGGGAGGGGCGGAGCACTGCTGGAGTCTGGAGTCTGGAGTCTGGAGGCGGCTCCTGGAGCTGCTTTGCCTGGGCAGAGCCGAACTACAATCGCCTCCTTTAGGGTTCGCCTTCGCCACATGGAGACCCTGTGCAGCTCCGGGGAGCTCACTTCCAAGTTCTGGGTAAGGTGCGGGTCTTGGGAGCTGTCTTGCTATGGAGAGGCCGCCTGGTCACCCCCCACTGCCTCCCCTACAGCGGGAGTTGTTGGGGGGCGGGGGCGCTCAGCAGACGTCCTGGGAAAGAGGGTGTGCGTGGCCAGGCCTGAGATGATTCAGACACCCAAGAGAGGATGATGGGGTTGGGGGGTGTTCCTGAAGGAATCTGTTTTGACCACGCAGCAGAGCCTCTCAGAGCCTCTCATTGTCTCGCACCTTTCCTGCCCTGCCATTTGCTACCGCATGGAGGAGCTCCTCGAGAGTGAGGCTCCTGGCGTCGCAATAACACCAGAAATTGGAAAGTATTCGGCTGGACTACTCGTCCCAGCCCTTCCGTCAGGTTGACCCCAGAATACAGAAGGAATATTTTGCCATTAGCCTGCATCCTTTGTGAATGTCCTAGTATGGCTTGATTGTCACCCAGTACACCTACCCAACACCCTAGGGTATCCAGACCCCTGCTCAATCAAGCACTTTATGTAGCAGGGCCCCCCATCCTTCCTAAGAAAAGCCCTCACACACACACACTGCAAGTCTGTGAGGAGGCCATTTTGACACCTAAGATGTAGAGAAGAGAAGTAGACTTTGAGTCTTCTAGCCCAACCCTCTCCTTTAACAGATGGAAAAAGAAAGGCCCAGAAAGAAAAGGACTGCCCGAGGCACCCAGCTCCAGGAAACCAAAGCTGAGAGATAAAAATAATAAGATAGCTGGGCGTGGAGGCGCGCGCCTTTTGTCCTAGCACTTGGGAGGCAGAGGCGGGTGGATCTTTGTGAGTTCAAGGCCAGCCTGGTCTACAGAGTGAGTTCCAGGTCAGCTGGGGCTACAGGGAGACCCTGTCTTGAAAAGACCAAAAAAAAAAAAAAAAAAAAAAAAAAAAAAAAAAATCAGAGCAGCCATTGTGTCTAAGCTACCAGACCACCTTTTCCTGGCTAGCAGTGAAACCCTGAGAACTTAGAACTGCCCAAGGCAACCCTCCCAGAGTCTGGAGCTGGGGACCTCATGATTCCCTCCCAACTCCAGCCCCACCGTTGCATGCAATGGCGGGGACTCAGAGCAGCTAGCCCAACCTTTCCATAGAGGGTCTTGGGAGGAAAGATCACCTGGTTGGTTTGGCCATGGTGAGGTCACGGTGTTGTGCACAGTTGGCTACAGAGTGCCAGACAAAGAAACCTTTTGAGGGGGGTCTCTGCTTAGATACCTTCAGTGCAGGGAGCAGGTTATCCCCTGCCTACCCAGTCTAGAAACATCTTTTCATCTCCCGTGTGATCTCCTTCGCTTCTGACGGTCATTCCTGGCTGCACTTGTCACGGCTGGTGGCTTCAGGTAGGGTGTGGAGAAAGCAGAAAAGTTCTCCCAGTTCAGAGGTGGGAGTTTGGAGAACAAGGATGAAGAAGTGTCTTAGGCGAGCTGGAGCCCAAGGTATAGCTCAGTTACCTGAAAGGCTAAGGTCCTGGGCCGCTCATTTGTAGTGTGCTGTCCTCTGCCCTGCATGTCATTTAGGTGTACATTCCTTGAAACTTAGGAGCTGTGCTGACCCTCCTTGTGAGACACGAGTGGGGCAGCCAGGAAGTACCTGGACACAGAAGGGAAAGGTAAAAGGGGTGGGGTGGTCAGTCCTCTCTGGGCCACTTGTTTACCCAGCCTTCCCCTAACTTCCCAGGGCCTTTCTTGTTCCATCTGTAAAATGAGGAATGCAGCACCTGCTACTCGCTTTGCAAGATTATTATGGAGATCAAATGAATAGAGTGTAAAATAATGTTGAAAACCAAGAAGCTCTGTGGTTAGCAGGTTTCTGTAATCCTGGCAACTGGAGGGAAGACAAAAGGAAATAAGGTTAGAAGGGGGATTAGAGCTGGAAGACCCATGAGAAAAGGACCAGCAGGACTGTTGGGACAAAGGCTCCTGTTGTAGCTCTTTGTGTGCTAGAGATTCTGTTCTACTTACCCTGAGGGTAGAAGTCTGGGACCCATGATCTTGTGGACACACACATGCATACCCCTCTGTAAATTCCCCCACACCACATGCTTGGTCCATGGTGTGGCTCACTCTCACTCTCTTGCATATCATTGGCTTCATTATCAACATCTCACAGTGCACCTTAAGTTGGTATAGAAATAAATTCTGGGAGCCGGGCATGGTGGCGCATGTCTTTAATCCTAGCACTTGGGAGGCAGAGGCAGGTGGATCTTTGTGAGTTCAAGGCCAGCCTGGTCTATAGAGTGAGTTCCAGGACAGCTGGGGCTACAGGGAGACTCTGTCTCAAAAAGACCAAGAAAAAAAAAAAAAAAAAAAGAAAGAAAGAAATTCTGGGCGCGGAGAGAGATGGCTCACAAGCGGTTAAAACACCGACTCCCTTGCGGATCCCAGGTTCTATTCCCACACCCACATGGCTGTAAGAATTCTTTAACTCTAGTTCCAGGGAAATCTGACGCCCTCTCTGACCCTCCGCATTGCACAACTTGGGTAAACAAACCTCATGTAGATAGTACATCCTACACATAAAAATAAATAAAATAAAAAATAATATAAAAAAAATTAAAAAAAAAGAAATGAATTCAAGCCAGGCGTGGTGGTGCATGCCTTTAATCCTAGCACTTGGGAGGCAGAGGCAGAGGCAGGTGGACCTCTGTGAGTTCAGGGTCAGCCTGGTCTTCTATAGAGTGAGCTCCAGGCCAGCTGGGACTAAAGGGGACCCTGTCTCAAAAAATACCAAAAAAACAACAACAACAACAAAAAAAAATGTTGCTCTGTTGGTACATGCCCTTAATCCTGCACTTGGGAGGCAGAGCAGGAGGATCTTTGTGAGTTCAAGGCCAGCCTGGTCTACAGAGTGGTTCCAGACAGCCTGGGCTACAGGAGACCCTATCTCGAAAAGACCAAAAAAAAAAAAAAAAAAAAAAAAAAAAAAACCAAATAAACCCAACAAAAAAACAAGAAAGAAATTCCAAGCCAGGCGTGGTGGTGCACACCTTTAATCCTAGGCCTTTAATCCTAGCTCTCTTGGGAGGCAGAGGCATGCGGATCTCTGCAAGTTCAAGGCCAGTCTGGTCTACATAGAGAGCTCCAGGCCAGCTGGGACTAAAGGGAGACCCTGTCTTAAAAAGACCAAAAACCCCAAACAAACAAAGAACGAATGGGGAACTGGAGAGATGGCTCAGTGGCTGACAGCACTGGCTGCCCTTGCATAGTACCCTGGATTCGGTTTCCCAGCACCGCACAGGGCAGTATTAACAACTGTTCTATAACTCCAGTTCCAGGGAAGCTAGTGTCATTTTTTATGTGCATTAGCATATGGGTGACTGACCTTCAGTAAAACACTCCTACACATCAATAAAAATTTAAATTAAAAAAAATTGTTTTTTTTAAAGACTAAATCTTGTAACCAAATTACCTTTCTTTTTTTTTTTTTTTTTTTCCAAATTCACCTTTCAAACTCACAAGTTCAGAGATGCCACCAGGAAGGCCAAAGGGGATTGTGGTTTATATTTGCTTTGGCTTGCTTCTCTGTGCCTTAGGGGTTGACTGTTTTGAGAAATTCATGGACAGCCCCTATTGGGTTGTAGAAAGTTCACAAAGGAGAGAGGCCTAGGCTGTGGAGACTCTCTTTTTTTTTTTTTTTTTTGGTCTTTTGAGACGGGTCTCCCTGTAGCCCCAGCTGCCCTGGAACTCACTCTGTAGACCAGGCTGGCCTTGAACTCACAAAGATCCTCCTGCCTCTGCCTCCCAAGTGCTAGGACTAAAGGCGTGCGCCACCATGCCCAGCAGAGAGGCCTAGGCTGTTTACTCTTAAAAAGTCCAGCCTGTTTGCATCATTAAATTGATCTTATGTCCTCAGGAGGTTCAGTAATCCCTAGGTTACTATGAACTTGGCTAACCCTGTCTTCATAGTGGGTTCCCTGTCACTCGGGATGTTTATGCATCTGGTTAGCAACCACCTAGTGGAAATGCTGGGAAGAGAATTCAATCTAGGGTAGGAAGTAATTCTAACTTGAGATTCTGTGAACAACTGGGAAGAAGGAAGTTATGGCCAATGGGAGTGCTCCAGTTCCTCCTCCCTGATTTCCAGACTCTTCTTTTCCTGGCTGTCTCACTGTTCCACATATAAGTTTACCTAGCAGCAGGTTTTGGTCCCATGGGTCCCTAGTGGTCATGCCTACATGGAGAAGGTATGTATCCTCACCGCTCCTGGGCTGTCTACCAACTTGAGGGAGGGGCTAAGCTCTGGTGGCTTGGAGGCTCAGTTTTATGTCTCCTCCTCTAGCTAGTCTCAACTTTGTCATCTACTATCTGTCTAACTATGGAAAAGCCAGTCACCTTTGAGTCTAGCTGAGTTTAGGTGTGTTCTGGGGACTCCTTCAGGCCTGGAGTTGCCTGGTGATGAGTTTGGAAGTATTAGCCTCAGGCTTAGGGGGTCAAGGCCATGATGAAGGGCTCCAGATATCAAAGACTGTCAGCTTTCTCTTGGATCATTGCCCAGCACAAGAATGCAACGTACCAGGAGGTATGAGTAATGGACGAAGGTCAAGTTTCAGTGTATTTTGGCTCTCGAATGAAGATGGTAACATGCAAAGCTCTGAGGAAGTTGATCCCTTTTGGCCCTAAACTGTCTTCTCCCATTCCGAGTGTGGGCTGAAGAGACTTAGGAAAAGAAATGGATCAGGGATGTGGCCTGGAGAAGGAGCCCACACGCACGCGCACACACACACACACACACACACACACACACACACACACACGATAACAAAAAGTCCACCCCAGTGCAGACTATAGCTGTTTTACCTAGGAGGCAAAGATGAAGTGTCTAGGCTGTGCCCCCTGCTCCCCACAGGGCTGCATCAGGAGCAGGAACCCTGCTGGGGTGTGAAACCTGGGTATGCCCTTGGGTTGGCTATCTTCTCACCCACCCCAAAGGCTAATTCTGAAATTGGTGTGGGGGCTATGCTGTAGGGTAAGATGTAGCTGGGAATGGGGGCCTGACCCTGGAGCATGTCCCCTCCAAGCGAGATATTTAAATTTCTAGTTCAGTTTGCTCTAGAACCTAGCTGGCCCCATTGCTCAGCTCTTGGTAGCTATTGGCCCTCGGCTCCATGAATGAACTGCAGGAAGGAAGTGATTCCAGAGTAGGCAAAACGACTCAAAAAAGACTGCATGGATTCGGGTGGGCTGATGCAGCTAGATGCCGTACGGGAGCCCACAGAGCAATGAGAAGCGGCACTCCGCCAGGGCTGGGCCTTGGGCTGCACTGCCCCTGTTCCAGTCCCCCGTCAGCCATGGGTCTCAGACGTCCTGCATATTCCATGATGATCCCAGCATACAGTGCTGCTCTAAGAGAGGGAGGCAGGTTCAACCTTTGAGCTGCAGGCTCATCCAGCATAGTCCACTATCCCTGAGCAACTGGCCTCCTAGTCTTCCTGTTCAGGTCTAGTTGCTCAGGGATAGTGGGAAGGAATCAGAGTATGCCCTCTCCCTTTCTGCACCTTCAATTTCTGCTGAGACACATGATTGTGTCAGTCCCTTCCCAGTGACCTCAGGAGCTACCCAGAACAAATGGCCCCCACCCCCACCACACAGGATGGAGGAAGTAATGAATCTTCTTATGACACAGCCTGTCAGCAGGCTGGGGCTTGGGGCCTGGGTGGTTGCTGGCAGAACTGGGGCAGAGGCTTCTGGGGTCCTCATGCCCTCCCCTGCCATTGGTTTCAGTCTACAGGGATTTCAGCTTGGTGCCCACTAAGGGGCATCTGCCCTGCTGTCCATTCTGGGGCTGGACTTTCTGCCTTATCAGCTCCTCCCAGCTGTTTAATCACAGTATTAAGGAAGCTGCTGTTGCTGTAGAAACCACATGAGTGGTAGCAGGCTGGGCTGTGGGCCCTGTGGGCCCTGGGCTTCCTCCCAGCTAGTGCTCCTTAGACAGAGGGGGGCGGGGCATCCTTTGAGGAGCCACTTTCCATCCTGTCCTGAGAGAGTCCAGGAAATGACCTCCACTGACCCTGTCCCCGCTGTCATTTGCACTTCAGTATCTTTACATCCCAGGTCCTTTGGTTTCCAGGATGATGGCCTTAGTAACAGAGAGACTGTGTGCTGTGCTTCTGGGTATTGTTTGTGAAAGCTGGTGCTTGGGAGGACACTCTTCATTCATTCATTCATTCATTCATTCATTCATTCATTCAGCCAGACAGTTTTCTGTGCCTTTAGGCTGGGCACTGCTCTAGGCATTTGGAAGCACCATTGTCAAAAGAAGCTGTCTTTAAACAAACCTGTTCTCAGCACAGATTCTAGTAGAAGAAGGCAGAACATTGGTAACTGTGAAAAACAACTCAATTGTATCAAAAGAGAGAAAATAGAAGGGCTAGGGATGTAGGGCCAAGGGTGGGCATCAAACGAAGGCGTCAGATTCCCATGCAAAGAGTTATGAATGGTTGTTAGCCACCATGTGGGTGCTAGGAACCAAACCCAGGTCTTCTGCTAGAGCAGTCGGTGCTCTTAACCGCTGAGCCATCTCTCTAGCTCGATTTGCAGTTCTAATTAGAAGTCTAATTTGACTTTCATGAGAAGTTATAATTTGGGCAAAGGCTACAGGTAAGTGAGGACTCAAAGCAAGAGCTGTGTGAGCAGCAGAACCTCTAAAGATGGCCAGGCTACCCTGGGGCAGGCTGAGGCAAGAAGCCAGGCAGTGAGAAGCTGGTAACTGTCTTGAGTCCTACGTGAGGTGTCCTGCTTGACCCCAGTACTGGGGAGCTGGGTTTGCGTAGAGCAATGACATGGGAGTGTGGTCTGGCATAGGCTTCCAGTAGGCTTCTCCCTAGCTGCTGTGTTAGGAAAAAGACAAGTGGCAGATTCCAGAGGAAGGGCCCTGGACAGCATTAGGCAGGAGTGTGAGGAAATGGGAAAAGGTCAGATCCTGGACAGATGAGGGTGAATTGGGTAAGGTTGCCTTGGAGATAGGGATGGTCAAACAGCATGTCAAACTATAACATTGAACCTAATCTTTGTGTGTGTGAGGCATGGGTCGGGGGAGTTGCTTGTCTGTTTTGAGATAGGGTCTTGCTGTGTAACCTAGGCTGCCCTAAATTCCCCATATAACCCAGGCTGGCCTTAAACTCATGATCTTCCTGCCTTAGCTTCCTCCCAAGGGCTGGGATCACAAGTGTCCACTACCATACCTGCCTCTCAATCTGATCTATTGGAGACAGAATGGACGGGGTTTGTCAAAGGATAGTGTGGGAATGAGACAAGGAGACAGAGCTTGGCTGACCTGAAAGATTGTGGCCTGGGGAAGAGAAGAAAGAAGGCAAGGCGGGGGCGGGGGGGGTGGGGGGGGCAATGTGAACCATGGAGGTAGGCAGGCTGCAGAAGAGGGAGTGGCCTAGTTCTGGACCTGTTGTATTTGACATGACATGAATGTTCTAGCAAGAGCTATCGGGGGAATAATCTGGGACAGGATTGAGCTGGTACCTGAAGTCAAGGAGCTATATACCCAGGAGACAATACCCAGTTGGGACACACTTCTCTCAAGGAAATGTGCCTGGCAGGACTTTCCTGAGCTCAGAGCAGCTACCCAGTACTTACTCCCAAAGATCACTTGGTTGTTGCCATAATGTAGGTGTCTATGAAGTGAAACATGGTCCCGACAGCTTGATGGCCTGTCACCCACTTTTTGGAATGTGGCCTGATGACATCTAGGTATTTTTTTAATTATTTCTTTTAATTTTATGCATAGGAGTGTTTTGCTGGCATGTGAGTGAACCTGTGAATGTGATGTCTACAGAGGCCAGAAGAGGGCATTAGATTCCCCTGGAACTAGAGGTAGGATGAGTGTCAGCCACCAAGTGGGTGCTGGGAACCAAACCCAGGTCCTTTGTAAGAGCAGGAAATGTGCTTGACCATTGAGGCATCTCTCTAGCCCCAAAACATATATTTCTAAACCACTCTCTAAAATACATTGAAGCCTGTATTTCAATATGATTCACTCCTTCTAAGTATTTTTTTTTTTTTTTTTCAATTTGAAGCATTTGAAAATATTCTGTAAAGAAGTCTTAGCATACAAAAGGTTAGGACATTACTTCTGTGGGAGTTCAGAGTAAGCACAGGTGACCGTGGGTAGGGCCAGGCAAAGAGAGCATTCCCAAAGGAGAGTGGACAGAGGTCTCCTTCCTTGATTAAAAGGGGTCCCTAGCCAGGCATGGTGGTGCACGACTTTAATCCCAGCACTTGGGAGGCAGAGGCAGGCAGACCTCTGTGAGATCAAAGCCAGCCTGGTCTACATAGTGAGGTTTGGGCCAGCTGGAGCTACAGGGAGACCCTGCATCAAAAAGAGAAAATGGGGTAGAGGAGCCATCCCTAGAACCCTAAAGCAAATGTAATACAAGCCTTTTTCTGTGGAAGCAGGGCCAGGCCTCTGCTAAAGTGTAAGAACAGGAATACATCTCCGACTCTCCTGTGGCCAACTCACAAAAGGTCCTGTAGGAAAGAGTCTGAGAAGCTGTTTCACACTAGAGCATCCATGGAACTGAGGATGCGGACAGTCCTGTTCCATCAGCACCATCGTTATCCCAATCAGTGACTTCCCCAGCACTCTCTGTTCCTTCTCTCCTTTGGCAGAGGTAGCTGGGCAGGGAGGTGTGGTCTCTTATTTGCATAAGGAGGCTGAAGTTCAGAAGGTTGCAAGATCAAGCTGCTGTTACATGAGGGAAAAGCAGCAGAACATGGTGCACACACCTCTAAAGATAGCGTGTAGACAGCGGAAGCAAAAGGATCAAGAGTTCAAGGCCAGACTAGGGCACATGTGCAATTCAAAGCTAGCCCGGGTCACCTGAGAATTTGTCTTAAACAACTATATACCTCAAATAATAGTAACAAAAAAGTGTTGGAACTGTGCTCCATCTGCAGTATTTTGCTAGGACTTCTTGTGGCCTTAAAACGCCATGTCATCTGCCTGCCTATCCATGTTCTGCCCTCATACTCGGACCCCATCCGGGTCCCACCCCCTCGTCACTGCATCAACTATAGTCTGCTCCAGAGCACCTGGCCCTGTGCTTGAACTTGGCAGGTGGTAGGCAGCACAGAAAGAGAGCAAGAGGAAGGCCCCGGGTCCCCCTTGAAGGGCTGCGTGGCTGAGGGAGAGTGCAGGCAGCACCGCTGGGGGGAAGTCACGTGGCACCCCCAAAGCCGAGGTGCCAAAACAGGTGGAACCCTGTTTCTCTTCTGTCAACCGCTCCTGACAACGCCCCT
>VZQC01009231.1:667184-679684 GCA_009823505.1 Rhizomys pruinosus
TTTTTTTTGTCTTTTCGAGACAGGGTCTCCCTGTAGCTCCAGCTGTCCTGGAACTCACTCTGTAGACCAGGCTGGCCTTGAACTCACAAAGATCCGCCTGCCTCTGCCTCCCAAGTGCTAGGATTAAAGGCGTGCGCCACCACGCTGGGCTCCTCATCTTCTTCTAAAACTGTGGTGCTATAGGCATGGCCCAGGGCAAGAGCTATGACAAGAGGCTGACCAACTACCCTTGTTGTCTACAACAAGCAGTTCCTCAGGACACAGATGTCCCAGGTCAAACCCAGGGAAGTTCTACCAAACAGGTGTGGTTGGTCACCACTGACTTTGTCATTTTGTAAAGATCTCCGTTCATCCTTTTGCTCATGCTGTCTCAGCAAGGTCAGTAGGGCCATCTTTTTTCTCTGTGTTTTGTGTGTGTGTTTCATGTGGTATAGGTACTTGTTAGTGTGTATATGTCGGGGTACATGCATGTGTGTGCACTGCATGTAGAGGCCTGAGATTAATGCTCAGTATCTTTCTTTAATTGTTCTTTTTTATATTTTCTCATTATGTGTATTTGTGCATGTGTGGGTGTGCACATGCATTGTGCATGCACGTGTGAACATGCCACAGCATACATGTGGAAGTCAGAGCCAAACTTGCAATTGTTGGTCCTCTCCTTCCCCTGTAGTTCTGGGAATGGAACTCAGGTCTCCAGGCTTGGTGCCAAGTGCTTTTACCTGCTAAACATCTTCTGTCCCTCCAAATTTATTTATTTATTTATTTATTTATTTATTTATTTATTTATACAAGATTTCTTAGAGAACTTGAACCTCATCAATCTGACTATCTTAGCTGGCCAATGAGCTTCAGGGATCTACCTGTGTCTGCCCATCCCCTACCCTCCACAGTACTGGGGTTACAGATGTGCCCCCCATGATGGGATTTTTAAAAATGTGGGTTATTGATCAGGCATTGTGATGCATGCCTTTATTCCCAGCACTCTGGGAGGTAGAGGCAGATGAATCTCTGTGAGTTCAAGGCTAACCTAGTCCACATAGTGAGTTCCAGGACAGCCAGAGGTACAGGAAGACCTTGTCTCAAAAATAAATAATAAATAAATAAATAAAAATGGGGGCTGGAGAAATGGCCTAGTGGTTAAGAGCACCGACTGCTCTTGCAGAGGACCCGGGTTTGATCCCCAGCACCCACATGGCGGCTGAGAACCGTCTTAACTCCAGTTCCAGAGGAATCCAACACCCTCTTCTGACCTCCGCAGCATTGCATGACATGGGTGCACAAACCTACATGCAGACAGTACATTACCCGGGTTCGATCCCCAGCACCCACATGGCGGCTGAGAACCGTCTGAAACTCCAATTCCAGGAGAACTCCAGTTCCAGGGGAATCCAACACCCTCTTCTGACCTCCGCAGCATTGCATGACATGGGTGCACAAACCTACATGCAGACAGTACATTCATACACATAAAAATAAATAAAATTAAAAAAATTTTTTTTGTTTGTTTTTTTTGAGACAGAGTCTCCCTGTAGCTCCGGCTGTCCTGGAACTTGCTTTGTAGACCAGGCTGGCCTTGAACTCACAAAGATCTGCCTCCCAAGTGCTAGGATTAAAGGCGTGCACCACCACGCCCGGCTAAAAAAAATCTTTAAAAAAAAAAAAAAAGAGCACTGACTGTTCTTGCAGAGGACCTGGGCTCGATTCCCAGCACCTACATGGTGGCTAAGAACTGTCTTTAAGCTGGGCATGGTGGTGCACGCCTTTAATCCTAGCACTCAGGAGGCAGAGGCAGGCAGATTTCTGTGAGTTCAAGGCCAGCCTGGTCTTCAGAGTGAACTCCAGGCCAGCTGGGGCTATAGGGAGACCCTGTCCCCCAAAAAAAAATAAAAATAAAAAAAAAATAAAAATTAAATAAATAAGTAAAGTAAAATTTAAAAATTAAAATATGGGTTCTGGGGGTTCCAAACTCAGGTCCTCATGCCCATTCGGCAGACACTTTACAACTAAGCTCTCTGCCTAGCCACTGTGTCTGGAAGCCTGGGGCCCGGGGAAGCTCCGTCATACCTGGGATAGCCCTGGAGGAGCAGAAGGTTCTGAAACTGTCATGTAACATTGATAAAATAAAAATTAACTGAAAAAGGATTAAGAGTATTAAGGAAGGGGCATCAGCCTGGGCAGGGTAGACTGCAAAGAGAGAGGGACTTTGGCAGGATAATAGCAATAGTGTTTCTTTGCTGTGGTTGTGAGGGGTTATCCAACTGTCAAGCTCACTGAATTGCACACTAAATGGACGTAGCTCATTATACTTCAATTACACCTCAATTAGAGAGAGTATCAGGCAATGGGGCAGCCTTGGGCTTCCTGGGAGTCCACACTGGGCCAGCCTCTGCTCACTTGTTCACGTGCAGACTCAGGTTCTTGTCCTGGCCTATCCCCTATCCCACCTCAACCCTAAGTACGAGAGTGGCCTGGTCCACCCATTCCCCAACCCCCCCCCCCACTCCCATCCCCAGCCAAGAGACAGCTGTGACCTCAAGAGGCAAGCACAGCACTGAACAGTTCTATTTCTCTCCCCAGGACTCCAACCTGTCTGTGTATACCGACACCCCAGACCTCACACCTTGCTTCCAGAACTCTCTGCTGGCCTGGGTCCCCTGCATCTACCTGTGGGCTGCCTTGCCCTTCTACCTGCTCTACCTGCAGCACCACCGTCATGGCTACATCATCCTCACTCGCCTGTCAAGGCTCAAGACGGTCAGAGGCCCGGGGTTGTCCTCTGAGTAGAGGACCTAGAGGACTCTGCTTTTAATGAACTCCCTGGTCCTTCTGGCAGCTGAAACAGGGTCCCATAGTTCCGCAGCAGCTTACCAACTGGGTCTACAGCCAGCTGAGCTGCTTCCCTGTTTTAGAAGTACTAGAAAGTTTAGCAACCAAACAAGGAACTTCCCACCTGCCACCCCCCCCCCACACACACAGGAGCAAAGACTTCCAGGGGCTAAACCTACCATTGGGGATGGAGACTCCAACCTGTGCCATTTTTTATAGGCCCTGGGTGTTCTGCTGTGGTGCGTCTCCTGGTTGGACCTCTTCTATTCCTTTCATGGCTTGATCCACGGCTCAGCCCCTGCCCCTGTCTTCTTTGTCACACCCCTGGTAGTGGGGATCAGCATGGTTCGTGTGGGGCCCAAGGAGGCTGGGTGGGGAGGTCTACAGTGGTTTGTAGAGTGGGATGGGACTGTGGGCTCTGAGGAGGAGGCTAGAAAAGAAGAAGAGGTGACTCCAGAAACATCTGGCTGTATGGAAGGGAGTTAGAGCAGGTCCAGATGTGTGTGCTCTGGTCAAGCCGCCCCTTCCCTTCCTGCACAGCTGCTCGCCACATTGCTGATGCAGTATGAGCGGCTGCGGGGGGTGCAGTCCTCGGGTATCCTGATCATCTTCTGGTTCCTGTGTGTGGTCTGTGCCATCATCCCCTTCCGCTCCAAGATCCTCTCAGCCTTGGCAGAGGTAAAGGGGAGGTCAGTCTTTCAGGGTCCAGGGGTGTCGCCTCGGTGTCCAAGGTCACTGCTGGATTCCAGGCTCCTTCCTGTTCCCAGGATCTTCTCTGTTCACCATTTTTTTTTTTGCTGGTCCCCATTTTCTGCCTGTCTGCCTGGTGGCAGGAAGTAGGAGGCCTGGGTAATGCAGGAAAATGGGCCAAAGAATCTGCCATGGTTGAGTGCTCCCTGGAGTGCTTGTGGGGCTCTGCTCTGTCCTGATGCCCCCAAGTTCAGTATCTACTGTGGCTGTCAGTTGGTGTTTGTCATGAACACGTGTGTGGGTGTGCATGAGATCTCATTCATTCTTCTGCTTCCCATCAACTTCAGTCCCTGGGATTCTTCTTGCTTTGATGATAGGAGGGATGGGTGGACCATCGGTGGTCAGTCCAGTGTCCTGATTTCTCTCTTGGGAGGGTGCAGGCAGGGGAAGTAACTAGAACAGGCTCTAAACCAGCCACTGACCCCGGTGGGATCTTGAGCCTGTTGCTTAGGCCTCTGGAGCTCAGTGTCCTCGCCCTCAGCCTAGATGTCACAGGCTATCCTCACCCTCTGCCCAGATGTCACAGGCTATCCTGGCTCTAGGTGGTTGTCCTAGGGTGACAGGGTGACAAAGGTAAAGTGCTGGCACAATGCTGAGCTCAGGACAAGTCCTTACCAGAGCACAGTCCTCAACCCTACGACCCTTCCCACTTCCCAGCACGCCCCTGGGTGCTCCAGACATCTGACACCCACCCCATGGGCCAGAGCTGCAGGCTAACCTTCCTGGAGGTTTCTGACATCCTCTCCATTCTCCCGCAGGGTAAGGTCTCGGACCCCTTCCGCTTCGCCACCTTCTACATCTACTTTGCCCTGCTGCTCTGTGCCCTCATCCTGTCCTGCTTCAGAGAGAGGCCACCACTTTTCTCTCCAGAGAATGTTGATCCTGTGAGTTTGCCGTGGAGGGTGGGGGATCCATAGCTGGCGCCTCAGTCCGTGCCTCCAATCCCACCCAAGCAGGACAGGCCATCTCCGCAGCCTGAGATCAGGCTGAGAACATGAAGGGAGCGAGGCCTCACTGCTTCTCCTGTGTCGAGATGCTGGGAGCGCTCCTGATTTCCTCGTCCCTTCTCTCACCTTCTAGAACCCCTGCCCAGAGGCCAGCGCTGGCTTCCTTTCCCGCCTGTCTTTCTGGTGGTTCACAAAGTGAGTTGCCTCTTGCTCCAGCCTGGGCCTGAGGAGAGGAAAGGAAGAAAGGGAGCAGGCCGGAAGTCTAGGGACCCCAGGAATTGGCCTGAATGGAGCCCCGCCTGACACTGCCACCCCAATGCTCAGGGTGGGCAAAAATTACTTTTTAGGCTAGGGGTTGAGTGCTCAGGCCAAGCTCCGCCCAGGTCGGGTCCCAGGCTGCAGGCCAGCCCTGCTTCTGGCAGGCCGGAGGAACTGGAGGGGCGGGGGAGCATAATTAGTTCTGAGCTCTTCCGTCTGGGATAAGCTTACAGCTTGTCATCTTCTTGGCTGCCCCTCAGAGCAGCTTGAGCAGGATAATTGTGTCTGTGACCTGGGTGACAACTCATTAACCACACACACCTGAGACTGGCCTGAATGTGCCCCTGCCTTGTGTAGTCTCAGGCCCAAACAATGTGGATGTCATCACCAGGGCCTTGGGCAGATAGAGCATCTGGGGACAGGGAGGAGAGGGGCAGAGGGGGATATGAGTCGGGAGGTGGGAAGCAGCCACCTGCAGCCTGTTCACTGTGGGAATGACAGCAGCACCTTTTTCGGGTGCTGCAACAAAGGAGGATCTAACCCTCTGGGGCCCTGCAGGTATCAGGCCTGGCTCTAAGCATCTACATTCTGACCCTGTGTGGGGCTGCCTCCCCACTAGGCTGGCCATCCTTGGCTATCGGCGTCCCCTGGAGGAGCAGGACCTCTGGTCCCTGAATGACGAGGACTGTTCTCACAAGGTGGTGCAGCGGCTGCTCAAAGAATGGCAGAGGCAGCAGAAACAAGCAGCAGGGTGAGCCTCCCCATGTCCTTAGAACCCTGTCCGCACACCTCAGCTTCCCCGCCCTCCGCAGTCCCCTATGGTGTTTCTGATAGACCTGGGATACATAGGCCAGGGCGGGGAGAAGAACAAGACAGGGATGTCTTGGCCCTGTTGATCCTGTGGAGGCCTGGATGAGGGCCCATGGCAGAGGGCCTGTGCACAGTCAGCTTCCCATCAGGACCTATCTTCAGGCCAATAGCAAAAAGACTGGGCCTAGAGTCCGCCTTCTTTTTTTTTTTTTTTTTTGGTCTTTTTGAGACTGGTTCTCCCTGTAGCCCCGGATGTCCTGGAACTCACTCTGTCACTCTGTAGACCAGGCTGGCCTTGAACTCACAAAGATCTGCCTGCCTATGTCTCCTGAGTGCTAGGATTAAAGGCACGTGCTACCACGACCAGCATTAGAGTCTGCCTTCTTTATCTGCTCTGACTCTTCTGCCCACAGCCCTTTGGTCAGCTAAGAGCCACTGGTGACCTCTAGCTGTTAGAAGAACAAGAGCAGACCCTGGATAGCAGTTTTGTGGCTTTTTGGCTCACAGCTTCTGGAGAGGCCTAAGGGATCCCCCCCCACACACCACCTCCTGAACCATCTTTCTCTCCCCCATCCCACCTTGACCTGCTCCCTCTTCAACTTCCCAAAGACTAAGCCCTCTAGTCTCCCTACCCTGATGTCTTCCTTCTCAGTGCCCTCCCCAGCCCTGGGAGGCATGGAGAGAGCCAGAGCTTGCTAAGAACATGGTCCTTGGGGCAGCAGGCTGGTCTCCCTTTAGCACGCACCTTCTGGCAGCTGGGGACAGTCATCTACAGAATTGTCCTGTTCTCTGCCCTCCTTTCTAGTCCTGAAAGCCAAAAAAACGTGTTCCTCTTCCTTTCCTTCTTTCTTCTTTCCCTCCTCCTCCTCCTCCTCCTCCTCCTCCTTTTTCTTCTTCTTCCTCTTCTTCCTCCTCCTTCTTCTTTCTCTCCCACCTAGCCAGCCAGCTTAAACTGGCCCTTGGCCTGCTGCAGTCAGGTACCCGTTCCCACCCACTGTCCTTCCTCCCCAACCAGGCCCCAGGCTGCAGCACTTGGACAAAAGATCTCAGGCGAGGATGAAGTCCTGCTGGGGGGCCAACCCAAGTCACAGAAACCCTCCTTCCTGTGGGCCTTGGTGAGAACCTTCACCTCCAGCTTACTCCTCAGCGCCTGCTTCAAGCTGATCCAGGACCTGCTCTCCTTCGTCAACCCACAGCTTCTCAGGTCTCGCCACATTTCCTTCCCTCTTGCTGCAGTTCTCCCTTGGAGGCTGCCCTAGGCCAGCCAGGAATCGAAAGGCTGTCTCTGTTTTCTGGCTAACCCTCGGCCAGTGGTACTGGCTTTGTACCACAATTTCCCCATTCATAGTCCACAGACATCTGCACTTACCGTGCATGCGGCACCTTGGCTGATCTAGTGACGAGCACTCACTCTTTAACCTTGACAGCAGTCCATTAGGGAAGTGTCCTTGTTTCCTTTTTACAAACGTGAAGGGAGACACTCTGAGAGGCAAAGCACAAAGATGGAGAAAAGAATCAGATCTCCGTCCAAGGTGTTGAAGTCTGGCTACAGAGCTCTTTCCAACACCCACAGAGGAAGCTCTCAGATGACAAAGTGGAATGCAAAACTCGCTAGTAGCTGAGCCCTGAGTCCCTTACCCCCCCCCATGTGCATATTTATTAATCCAGCTAATACTCACGGAGCCCTCAGCTACTAGGTTTGCAGTGGGAGAAACCAACAGTAATTGAATTACAATACAGAGGGTACCCGGTGTGCCTGGAAAACCCTGGGAAAGGCCAGGAAAGCATGTGCCAGCTCAGGAGGTTAACTTTGAAGGAATAAGTAGGTGAAGGAGGAGGAAAGGTGCAGACCAAGCCCTCACAAAGGGCTGAAACAACATGACTCAGCAGCCGCAGCTCCTGCGTTCTGGAGGAAGGGTTCCCAAGGGAGGGAGGGGCAGGAATGGGGAGAGGAAGCGGGGCGGGGCATCTTGTTTGCATTTCTGAAGGCTGGCCCTGCCAGCAGTGTGGGGGATATAGGCTAGGATGGCAAGATGTAAGTAGGTCAAGCAAGTCAGGTGGCAGCACAGGCCAGGAACGCAAGGCTCAGGAGCTATGCCAGAGATCGGTGTGCACCAGGGAGATGGAGGCATCAAGGGCAGCCTGATTCTGGCCCATGTAGACCAGGGACCTTTCCCTGATGGATGAATTCAGAGGGAGAAGGAGGTTAGGCATGGGGCTGAGTGATGGCCAGATCCTCCAAGAGGAGATGCCCACCATCAGTGGACACCTCGACTGTTTCCTAGACAGTCCACGAAAGGGAAAGGCCAGAGGGCCTCAGCAGAGCCCTGGGAGTCCTGACAGAGAAGGGGAGAGCTGGATGGACTCAGAGTCCAGAGCTGGGCATACCAGGCGAGCATGGAGAGTGCGTCTGAGGGAAGGAGCGGTGCCCAGTTCACAAGGTTGGCTAGCTAGCAAACTCAGCCTCGAACAGGCAGCATGGGGCTGAATAGCAGCTTTGTCAAGAATGGGGGGGTGGGGGAGGTGAAGCAGAGGGAAGGACCCAGAATAGTGGGGACTTCTGAAATGGGGAAACAAGAGTCTAGAAACTTGCCGCTAAAACAGTGAAACCCTGACAATTTATCATTACATGGGCAGCTCGAAGCAGCAGAAATTTATTCCCTCCGTTCTGGAGACCCAAACCAAGGTGTCAACACGGTTAGGTTCTTTCATGTTTTGAGACAGTCTTGCTATGGAGCTTAGGCTAGCTTTGAGCCATGATCCTCTTGCCTCAGCCTCTTGCGTGCTTCCAGGCTCCCCTTCAAAGTTGGTTTTGCCAACTGCTCTGAATAAGAATCTCTCCTGGGCCTCTCTCTCTCTACTTTGGTCACTGTCACCAGGCTCTGATTCATGACATGTTTTCAACATGCAAATTCATCACTCAGATCTCTGCCTCTATCTCATGCTCTCTTTCTCTCTCTCTCTCTCTCTCTCTCTCTCTCTCTCTCTCTCTCTCTCTCTCTTTGTGTGTGTCCTCATCTTAACTGATTATAGCTGCAAAGATCTTGAGCTGCCTGCAGAGGTGATGATATGGAGATCACACCACGGGTGTGTTCCTGCGAAGGAGGACTAGATCCAGGCTGAGGGAGATAAGATGGGGCTTGGGAGCTAGGGATGGTGATGCACACCTTTAATCCTAGCACTCAGGAGGCCAAGGTCAGAGGATCTCTGTTAGTTCAAGTTCAGTCTGGTCTACATCATGAGTTTCAAGGCCAGAGCCTTGTCAGGCAAAAAAAAAAAAAAAAGTGGGACTTGGAAAGCTCTGGAGGGATGGCTGTGTTTCTGAAGCAGGTACAAAGCATGAGCTCAAACAGGCTTTGAGGGAGTCAAGGAATTCTCAATGGACAGCTCAATGGGCCTCAAAAAGGTCAGCAGATAGTCGGGGGGGGCTGTCTATATTAGAAGGATTTGTGGGACAAGAGTCTTTGTGGGTAGGCTCTAGATGGGTGGCAGCCCTGGGGAAGGAATAGGAAGGTCTAGTCAGTGGAAATATGCCACTTTGTCCTTCTGCATAGCTCAAGGTGAGGACAGGCTGGTGATAGGACCTGCCCTGTGGGGGACAGAGAAAGAAGTACAGGCCGAAAGGGGCATACCCGTCCTCACGCCTTGCTTCCCACCTGGCAGCATGCTCATCCGGTTTATTTCTAACCCTGCGGCCCCCTCCTGGTGGGGCTTCCTGCTGGCTGGACTGATGTTCGTGAGTGCCATGATGCAGACGCTAATCTTACACCAGTATTACCACTGCATCTTTGTGAATGCCTTGAGGCTACGCACGGCAATCATAGGTGTCATCTACAGGAAGGTTAGCTGGAACAGGTCATAGGTCATGCCTGGGCCCGGGGGAGGCCAGTCCTGGACTGCTTGGGCAAGGTTCATGGGCTTGTTCCATCCCCTGCTGTCTACTCGTAGGCCCTGGTCATCACCAATTCAGTCAAACGTGAGTCAACTGTGGGAGAAATGGTCAACCTCATGTCAGTGGATGCCCAGCGCTTCATGGATGTTTCCCCCTTCATCAACCTGCTGTGGTCAGCACCCCTGCAGGTCATCCTGGCAATATACTTCCTCTGGCAGGTGACTCCCGCACCTTGACCTCTGCCCTTTTCCTCTGACAGGAGAAGGAACAAGAGGGGGTAGTCTAGGTTGGTAGAGGAGCTTTGTCATTCCCAGGAACCCATCCCCAGGTATCAGGGGGCCTTGGTCACTGAGGCTTCCTACCCTTGGCTATGATCCATCCCTCAAAAGCCCAAAGCAAGCGCTACTTGGAGGCACAGTGAGTGTGCCAGTAGCTGTCACTGTTGATCTGTGTATATTATCCTTGTCTGACTAGTCACCCTCCTTCACTTCCTCCTCCTCTTTCTTCTTCACAGTGCTGGGATTGAACCCAGAGCCTTATGTATGCTAGACGTACTCTACTACTGAGTTCCTCTGCTCTTTGAATGTTTATTTCAACATAGGGTCTCCCTAAGTGACCCAGGCTGATCTTGAAGTCAGTGTGGAGCCCAGGCAAGCCTCAAACCTCTTAACTAGTCAGGATTCCAGACCTGAACCAGCATGCCTAGCTCGTACAGCTTCTCTAGCTCTGTGCTTCTGGCCCGTCTCTGGTCATTATCTGATAGTGGGCTGCTTTTGCTGATGTGGTGGTTGTAACTTTCTGTCTGCTTGCCTTCTGCCCATCATACTTCAGATCAGGTGGGCTTGATTATCTCTATCTGCAGACCTTGGTTATCTGCCTGTGTATCTTACCCAACCCCTCAACCCTGCCTCCTCAGATCCTAGGCCCCTCAGTCCTGGCCGGAGTGGCTCTCATGATCTTACTGATTCCACTCAATGCAGCTGTGGCCATGAAAATGCGGAACTTTCAGGTAGGTGTGCCCAGAGGCATCTGCTTCAGACTGGAACCCCACCCAGGACCCGGGGCCCATGTTAACTCTCCCCTGCCCTTCTTCTGGCACTTTGCACTCCTTGTACTGAGTGTGAAAAGCCAGAGCCACTTGTACAAACCTTACCTTCACTTTGCCCATCACATGAGAGCTATCTATTGATAGTCCTATTTGTCATCTGAGTGACTAACGTTCAGAGACACTATGGCAGTTTGGGGTCAGGCAGGGCAGAGGTTCGAACCTGCTCCCACTGCACAGTGCTAAATGTAGACAGCCAGACAATGAGTCCACAAACAAACATTTCCTGACGCCCTCAACAGCTCCCACTGCACACAGAATAAATGCCGAACCTCCCAAGACCACCCTCCAGACCCCCTCAGACCTTGCAACTTTCCAGTCCAGATGTGATTTCAGCTAGGCTGACTTTTTTTTTCCTTTTTTTTTTTGGTGGGGGTCTTTTTGAGACAGGGTCTCCCTTTAGTCCCAGCTGGCCTGGAGCTTGCTATATAGACCAGGCTGGCCTTGAACTCAGAGATCCACCTGCATCTGCCTCCCAAGTGGTGGGCATAGTGGCAAATGCCTTTCATCCCAGCCCCTTTCTGGTAAGGCTATCCACTGGTGCGGGGCTCGTGCCTGTTGTTTGGCTAATCACTGTGCACCTCTGGGCAGCCACATATACTGCTCGGAATGTCCCTCTCAACCATAAACATCACTTCCTCCGGACCAGCACCCTAATTACCTCAAGTTAGCTCCCCTGCCCCCACCCATTTTCCCCTCATGCATCCTGCTCTTTCTTGTGGAGCAGGCACAATGATTTATAATCAAGCACCTATTCGGGGAATTGCTCGTTATCATCCACCTCCCCCATCAGACTGTTGGCTGTAGGATGGCCAAGGTCTTTGAATCATCATAATGTCCCCCATCTGGCACACAGCCTGGCATACAGGCAGACAAGAGCTAAGAGAATAAATCGGTGTGGTATGCCAGGCTTTAGATTAGGGTCCGAGTGCACAGAATACATAAACAATCCCCACCCCTGGGAGGCTCATGGTCTGACTGGGGACACATATGTAAGGGGCAGGGATGGAAACAAAAGGGAAGGGGCAGAGGACTCTGCCCAGCAAGGTCAGTGACACTTCTCAGAAGAGGATGCAGGGGCGGGAGCTGGGGGACTGGGCACTGGAGGCAGGGCAGGGAGCCAGGTCAAACAACACGGAATGGCTGCAGTGATTGAGAAGGTACGGGAGGTGTGAGCCCAGTGGTGAGGCGATCCCAGGAGAACAAGGCAGTGTGCCTCTGCTCTTCTCCACCACGCAGGTTCAGCAAATGAAGTTAAAGGACTCTCGCATCAAGCTGATGAGTGAGATCCTGAACGGTATCAAGGTGCTAAAGCTGTATGCTTGGGAACCCAGCTTCTTGGAGCAGGTAGAAAGCATCAGGCAGGGCGAGCTCCGGCTGCTGCGCAAGGGTACCTACTTTCAGGCTATATCTACCTTCATCTGGATCTGCACCCCTTTTCTGGTAAGGCTGTCCACTGGTGCCGGGCTCTTGCCTGTCGTTTGGCCAACCCAGGTCTCGGGGTTCCCGATGTGGCTGGGGCCTGGCAGATTCCACCGTGACATCCACTCCCATGCTACTCAGGTAACCCTGATCACCCTCGGAGTGTACGTGTGCGTGGATGAGAACAACGTGCTGGATGCTGAGAAAGCCTTTGTGTCTGTGTCTTTGTTCAATATCTTAAAGATGCCTCTCAACATGCTGCCTCAGCTAATCAGCAACCTGACCCAGGTACCCCAGGCAGGGAAGGGTGTCCACTGGACTTGGGTTTTGGGGTAAGGTCAGGGAAGGGTCACTTGGGATCAAGGGGTAAGCAGAGGTCCTGGGGTCAGGGAAAGCCACTGACATGATGAAGTGTTACAGGAGGCTAAAAGGCTATTTGAGCCTGGCATGGCGGTGCATACCTTTAATCCCAGCACTTGTGAGGCAGAGG
>VZQC01009231.1:684684-743693 GCA_009823505.1 Rhizomys pruinosus
TCAAGTGGCCCGCATGGTTCCCTAAGTCCTGGTTACTTGGTGACACTTCTTGTTTCACTTCTTTCTCCTGATCCTTTATTCACTCTGTTCAAACCATGGTGGCCTCCTCGCTGGGCTGATGCCAGTCACGTTCCTACGTTCCTGTTTGAGCCTTTGAACTGTGCGTTCTCTACCTCAGATGACTCTAGGCATAGCTTTATGGCCCTAGGTAAACAGGGCTGTTCCTTCTGTTCAGGTCTCTATTCCTCAGAAAGTCTTTCTCAAGCCACCCTAACAATTCAGCCCCACGTCTTTTTTTTTTTTTTTGTATGTGTATGAATATACTGTCTGCATGCAGCTTTGTGCACCGTGTCGTGCAATGCCGCGGAGGTCAGAAGAGGGTCTCAGATTCCCCTGGAACTGGAGTTCTCCTGGAATTGGAGTTACAGACGGTTCTCCCAGCCGGCATGTGGGCGCCGGGGATCGAACCCGGGTCCTCTGCAAGAGCGGTTGGCGCTCTCAACCGCTAGGCCATCTCTCCAGCCCTCTTTTTGAGTTTTGAGACAGGGTCTCTCTGCTGTAGCCCCAGCTGTCCTGGAACTTGCTCTGTAGACCAGGCTGGCCTTGAACTCACAGAGATCCGCCTACCCCTGCCTCCCAAGTACTAGAATTAAAGGTGTGTGCCACCATGCCTGGCTCTAAAGTAATTCATTTTTTTTAATAATTTTTTTCTTTTCTTTATTTTTATTTCATGTGTATGAATGTTATGTCTGCATATGTTTAAGTGCACGCAGCTTGTGCAATTCCTGAGGTGGACAGAAAAGGGTATTAGATTTCCTGGAAATGGAGTTACAGGCAGTTGTTAGCTGTCATGTAGGTGCTGGGATTTGAACCCAGGTCTTCTGTAAGAACAACCAGTGTTCTTAACCACTGAGCCATCTCTCCAGCCCTAGTAATTCATTTTTAATTATGGCAAAGTACACCTAACATAAAATGTAACACATTAAGTACTTTTTCAGGGCCCAGTTCAGCCATGTCAGCCACCTTTACAAGTTTTGCAGTAAAAGGACAACCTTGTTGTCACTCCAGCCCTGTCTGTCCTCAATGAACAGCTCTCAGTTCCCTCCTTTCTCGCTCCCTGGTGACCGCCATGTTGCTTCTCAAAATCGCACCACTCTAGACGACTACGTGAGGGACTTACAGTATCTGTCTTTTTGTGTCCAGCTTATTTCATTTGGCATCAAGCCCTCAAAGTTCACCCACGCTGTTGCGTGCATGGGCACTTCTTTCCTTCTTAGGGGGTGACTAATATTCCAGTGTATAGATATACCACCTCTTGTTTTTCCACTCATCAGTCATGAGTGCTAGGGCTGAGCAGGGCAGCCAACTTGGAAGGGCACTGCAAGGAGGGAGGAGGATGGCCTTATCTGCTCCAGAGCATGCTGAGAGCCACTACCCCTTCCTCTGCGGGCTACAGCATTGCGGGGTCAGCAAGTATCCTATGAAATGAAGATTCAGATGACGGCCTTGCTGAAAGGCCCTTGTCTCCCCTGAGCCTGTCTGACCCTTTCCATCCAGCGTCCATCTCCCACCACCTCCTCTTTCCAGGGCATTAATCTGTCTGGGGGCCAGCGGCAACGGATCAGTCTGGCCCGAGCTGTTTATAGTGAGGCTGACGTTTTTTTGCTGGATGACCCCCTGTCGGCGGTGGACTCCCACGTGGCCAAACATATTTTTGACCAAGTGATTGGGCCAGAAGGTGTGCTGGCAGGCAAGGTGAGGCCACGGGAAGTTAGGGGGCAGAGACCGGGTGGGAGGTTGAGGGAGTTGGGTAAGATGTGGTGATGGGGAGGCCAGAGAAGCAGGGAAAGGTGGGCAGCAGGGGGGCCACAGGATCACACACCCCAGAGATACTGAGCAGGCTGTCAAGCATGGGACGAGTCACAGATGTGCCTGTCCATGCTCCCTAGCCCACAACTCCTTACGCTCTCTCTATGGCCCTGTGCCTAAGTTGGAGTGTGCCTGACGGTGCTGTAGCTCAGAGCACGCTGCCTTCTCCACAGACTCGGGTGCTGGTAACCCATGGCATCAGCTTCCTGCCCCAGACGGACTTCATCATAGTGCTCGCTGATGGGCAGGTGTCTGAGATGGGCCACTACTCAGCCCTGTTACAGCACGATGGCTCCTTTGCCAACTTCCTCCGCAACTATGCACCAGATGAGAACCAGGAGTATCTCGAAGATAGAAACATTGGTACCCACTATCCCTGACCCTCTTGATGTCCAGTGCCCTCTGAGTATCACCTTGTCTGGGGTCTCTGAGTGTGTCTAGTCTAGTCTACTAAGGAACTAGGGGAATTCTGGGAAACTGGGGCCACCTGAGTGTTAGCTGGTTGTAGCCAAAGCAGAAGCGGATGCCCTCAGGTCCTCCTCTGATTTCCTGACTGTGGGATGCTGCTGCTGTAGCAGCTCAGGTCTCCCATCTGTCAAAGGACACATGAGCTCAGACCCAGCGCCAAAACTATTTTATGTCTGAATCGCTTAGCCAGTGTGCAAGTACTTGGCATAATCATTAGCTTCCCAGCCCAGATTTACTAAACAGCTGTTATAACCAGACACTGTTTCAGGCAGTGAACAAACAAAAAGCCCTGGTGACCATGAAGCCCCGTACGATGTCTGAGCTCATCAGAGGTCTCGCTCCCCACCATGTCGCCCAGTCAGGCCTTCCCATCGCAACACTCTGAATTGGCTCATAGGCCTTTTCCTGGCCATGTGTATGGCCAACCTGTACGAGCATTCCCCAAGTGCTCTGCTCCTTGCTAAGCTCTCCACACACATTCTTTCCTTAATCCTCCTGGTGACAGATGACACCATGGGCTAGCTACTATTATTACTCTTTCCTGTGCCTCCATCAAGGAAATAGGATTTAAGCTCAGCCAGCCTGATTCCAGAGCCCAAGTCCCCATCCTACCCGAGACCCTGGAGGGGAGTTTTTCATGTTTCCTAACCGTGTCTTTCTAGCTGTCCTTTCCAACCCTCTCTTTTCCCGTGCTTGTCCATTCCAATCCCCCACTGGGATGGGGGGGGGCTGCAGTTTTGGAAGGAGTAGTCAACCTCTGTGACTTTCCTCTCCTGCTGCAGCCTTGGAAGATGGAGATGAACAAGTGCTCCTGATTGAAGACACGCTCAGCACCCACACAGACCTGACAGACACAGAGCCAGCCATGTATGAAGTTCGAAAGCAGTTTATGAGGTAAGCTTCCCCCGGTTCCCAGGTCTCCAGAAGGCTACAGCTGAGCCACTCTCCCCTCCCACGGGCCGGCCACTCAGGTGCAGGTAGCCGTTCTCCCTGACACACCCCGGGGGTGTGTTGATGGTCTCCTGCCTGAGTCTGACCAGCTGCCTCCACAGACAGCTGAGCTCCATGTCGTCAGAAGGGGAAGGGCAAAGCCGACCTGTGCCCAAGAGACATGTGAATCCATCAGAGAAGGATGCACAGATGAAAGCAGCGAAGAAGACTGGCACACTGATCGAGGAGGAGATGGCACAGACTGGCACTGTGAGTACAGTGCGCACAGTCTGGAGGTGACAGTGGGGTCTCGGCAGCCCCGGGGCTTGTGCTCGTGGAGTCTTCTGTTCCCAATTGTGTGGTCACTTTGTGCAGGTGAAGCTGAGTGTGTTCTGGGATTATGCCAAGTCTGTGGGGCTCTGGACCACGGTGGCAATCTGTCTTCTGTATGCGGGCCAAAGCGCAGCTTCCATCGGAGCCAATGTGTGGCTCAGTGCCTGGGCCAATGAGGCGGTGGTGGATGGCAGACAGAACAACACCACCCTGAGACTGGGTGTCTACGCCGCCCTGGGAATTCTGCAAGGTGAAGCTATGGGGGCTGTCCCGACGGATTCCTATGTCCCTCCTCTCCTCTGCTCTTCTGTTTGCTACACCGTCGCTGAACGTGTAAAACCACATCCCTGCCTCAGAGACTCCAAAACCCTGGGCCATGTCTCATTCTGCCCTTCTATGGCTGCCTTCTCCCCCGGGTGACCGAGTCATTCTGTGCCTCTCCCAACAGGTCTCCTGGTGATGCTGTCAGCCTTCACCATGGCTGTGGGCGGTGTCCAGGCTGCCTGCCTGCTGCATTCAGCTCTGCTGCATAACAAGATGCGCTCGCCGCAGTCCTTCTTCGACACAACGCCCTCAGGCCGTATACTTAACCGCTTCTCCAAAGATATATATGTCATCGATGAAGTCCTGGCCCCCACCATCCTCATGCTGCTCAACTCCTTCTTCACGTCCCTTTCTACCCTCGTGGTCATCGTGGCCAGCACGCCGCTCTTCTTGGTGGTTGTCCTGCCTCTGGCTGTGCTCTACACCTTTGTGCAGGTGCCAGCCTGGATGGATGGGCAGGGCTCCAGATGGGCAGGGCATGCGACGATGAGGGCTGGGGCTCTGATGTGGACCTGGCGCTTCCTGTGGCCTAGGTTGTGGCTGGATGGCACTGGGGCCTATAGTCATAAAACCATTCAGCTGACCTACGATAGACCCTGAGACTCTCCCTCATGGGGCTGGTGTGAGGATGAAATGTGGCTTCATAAACTGTGACAGGCCCTGGGGCTCTTTCTTGTTGGATGTATTTTATTTTTTATTTTAGTTCTTTTTAATTTTATTTATTTTTTATGTGTATGAATGTACTGTCTGAATGTAGGTTTGTGCACCTGTTTTGTGCAGTGCTGTGGAGGTCAAAAGAGGGTGTGGGGGGGGGGAGGGAAAGGGAAATAAGCCTGAACTGAATTGGAAAAATGTATGAAATGCACAAAGCATCAATAAAAACTAATTAAAAAAAAAAAAAAAAGAGGGTGTTGGATTCCCCTGGAACTGGAGTTAAAGACAGTGCTCAGCCACCATGTGGGTGCTGAGAATCGAACCCGGGTCCTCTGCAAGTGCAGTCGGCGCTCTTAACTGCTAGGCCATCTCTCCAGCCCCGGATGTATTACTTTATTTACTTGTGTGTGTGTGTGTGTGTGTGTGTATGTGTACGCACGCACATGTATGTGGAGTGTGTGTTTATGCAGGTACCTATGCGCATGTGTGTGAATATGTGTAGAAGCCAGCGGTCAATGCTAGATGTTTTCCTCAGTCACTCTCTAGCTTATTTTCTGGGTCAAAGTCTCTCGCCTATTCAGCTGGTCCAACCAACTCCACCAACCTGTCCGTCCCTGCCTCCCCAGGACTGCCATTGCAGGTGTGTGCTGGCATGCCTGAATTTTTATGTGGGTGCTGGGGATCTGCGCTCAGGTTCTCACGCTCGTGTGTCAGGCATGTACCGATTGTGCCATCTCCCCAGTCCCACCCCACTCTCTGAAATTGGCATAATTGGAGTCAATTATTGTTAATAGTTTATGAGACCTTGTTCTTCCCTTCTTTAATTTTTAAAGATGTTTATTTATTTACATAATTTGGTGTTTGTGTATGAGTATTTTTCCTACATGTATGTAACATAGTATACCCATATTGGGCTATGCCTGCCAAAGCCGGAAGAGGGCATCAGAGTCCTCTGGAATTAGAGTTATCCCAGGTACTGAGAATTATGAGGTGCCATGTGGGTGCTGAGAACTGAACTGTAAGAGCAGCCAGTGCTTTTAACCGCTGAGCCATCTCTCCAGCCCCCTCCCTTGTTATACCTATTAGACAGAAATGTCTCACCCGAGCTGCTAAGCACTCAGATACAGTTCACTGTAAAGGCCACTGGGATCTGGCTTCCCTGTTGGTGAAGGGAACCCTGAAGGTGAAGTACAGTCCCTAGGCAGGGAGCCTCCTGCATATCCCTTCTATACATGCCTGGCATGTACAGTTTGGGAAACTGGAAGCAGAAACAGTTTTTGTAGGGTAAAACCTAAGCCACTAAGATAAGAGGGACTTCTTCAGAAAAATCCTTTTGTCCAATTTTGCATAGTCATTTGACTGTGAGTGATATCTAGGGCCTCTAAGTAAAGCGAGACATTTCACTACTCAGGAGGCCAAACAACATCACCGCTGGGATCACAGAAGGTGATAGGGGCAGGAGCTAGCACAACATCAGGCAGGACTTCATGGACAAAGCAGCCTGGCAGACTGAGCAAAGCTGACCAGAGGGAAAGGGTGGCTGTGTCTCAGGACCCTACTGTCCAAGGGGAAGTAGGGAAAGGCCAGAAGGTCTCATGGGAGTACAGGGGAGAAGGGAGCCTGAGGATCGTGGCTAGGTTGGGAGGACTGAGGATGTGGCGCCATCCCTGACACCAAGCTCTCTTCTCACCCTTCATCAGCGCTTCTATGTGGCCACATCACGGCAGCTGAAGCGGCTGGAATCAGTCAGCCGCTCACCCATCTACTCCCACTTTTCTGAGACAGTGAGTGGTACTGGTGTCATCCGGGCTTATGGCCGCATCCAAGACTTCAAGGTCCTCAGTGATACTAAGGTGGACACCAACCAGAAGAGCTGCTACCCCTATATTGCTTCCAACCGGTTAGGAGCCTCCCCTTCCTCCACAAGTGCCCACAGGCTGTCTGTGACGCTGGGTGACAGCCCTTCTGCCTCCCTTCCCCTGCCCATTTCCTCCCTGTTGGTCCCTACAGGTGGCTGGGCATTCAAGTTGAGTTCGTGGGGAACTGCGTGGTGCTCTTCGCTGCACTGTTTGCAGTGATGGGAAGAAGCAGCTTGAGTCCAGGGCTCGTGGGTCTCTCTGTGTCCTATGCCCTGCAGGTAAGGTAGGGCCTAATTCCCCAGGCAGAGCCACCACCAGGCCTGAGGCCACAGGTGTGTCAGAAGCATCTGCTGAGCGTCGCTCTCTGCTCCACAAGGGGATCAGGGTGACGCAAAGTTTTCATCTCAGAATTCGATTAGAAGGCAGAGACAGGCAGATCTCTGAGTTCAAGGTCAACTTGGTCTACATAGTGAGGGGCTACATAGCAAGGCCCCATGTCACAAAAAGAGAACATTTGAAAAGGGCTGGATATAATGCTACATGCCTGGAATCCCAGCACTTGGGAGGAGGCCAAGGCAGGAAGATTGCTGTGAATTTGATGCCAGGCCAAGTGAACCCTGGTCTCAAAAAACTAGCTCCCCCACCAAAAGTATTTGAAAAAAATTCCAGAAAATTCTTTAAAAAGGAGGCTAGAGAGATTGCTCAGTGGTTAAGAACACTGACTGCTCTTGCAGAGGACCTGGGTTCAATTCCCAGCACCCACATGATGGCTAACAACTGTCCATAACTCCAGTTCCAGGGGAATCCAACAGCCTCTTCTGACTTCTGTGGGCATTGCACAACATGGGTATGCTTATATACATGCAGGAAATACACTCATACACATAAAATTAAAATAATAAATCATTTTTTTAATTCTTCATAATGAATTCCAGGACAGCTGGGGCTACAGGGAGACCCTGTCTCAAAAAGACAAAAAAAAATTTTTTTAATTCCAAAAAGACCAAAGACACTGGGCATGGTGGTGCACACCTTTAATCTCAACACTGGGAGGCAGAGGCAGGCAGATCTCTGTGAGTTGAAGGCCTTGGTCTACATAGTGAGTTCTAGGACAGCTGGGGCTACAGGGAGACCCTGTCTCAAAAAACCAAAAGAGAAAAAAAGACAAAAGACAAGACTTTACTGTGCTCCCGAATCCATATAAATGAAGTGATGTATAGGCATTGTATTAGGTACTATAGGTAATTTAGAGACAATTTACAGCATATGAGTAGGAGCAGGTCACATGCAAATAATGTGCGATTTTATATAAGAAACTGGAACATCTGTGCATTTAGGTATATGCTAGAGTCCAGGAACCAATGCCCTGCGGACACAGGGATGACAGATGATCGTAAACAAATCAAGTGGCTGGAGCCTGGGCTTGGAGGTCACCCTGACATCAGTCTGTGTGGTCAAAGAGTAATACAGCCCCAAATGGGATTTATGTAAAGCAGATCACATTGTCAAGGCCTCAGGTGGCTCAGATCCAAATGCATTGATAAACAAAAAGCAATCCAGACAGGACAAGCTGCTCAAACTGTAGCGTGCGTGTGAATCACTTGCAGTTCTTGTTAAAATGTGCGGTCTCACTCACAAGGTCCAGTTCTGAGCTAGAGCTCAAATTCTGTACTTCTTTCAAGACTTCTTAGTTTATACAGTATGATCCCTAGACTGGCTATGCTGACATCTGGGAGCTTGTTAGGAATGGAGACTCTCGGGTCCCACCTCAGACTTACCAAATGACACACTGCACTTTAATGAGATGTGCTGGGAAGTCTAATGCATATTAAAGTTTGAGAAACACTGAGTGAGACTGTCCTTGGTTAGATCCTCATAGTCACTGCCCGTGGCACAGTTGTGATTAGAGCCCCAGTCAGCACACACCTGTAGGTTAAGGAAGGGATGGGATTCCCATTGATCCAGGCATAAAGTCTTCTCAAAGGTATTGCTAGGCAGGATGGGGCCCTCCCATAATACAGTTCCTTTGGTCAGGTGACGATGGCTCTGAATTGGATGATACGAATGATGTCAGACTTGGAGTCTAATATCGTAGCCGTGGAGAGAGTCAAGGAATACTCCAAGACTGTGACTGAGGTGAGTCCTGAGATGGCCTGGCATGCAAAGAGTCTGAATGAGCTGAGGAAGGATGCATGGCAGCCTATCACCACTGCACACCAAGACCAGCTGTGTAGGAAACTCTCATTCATTTATTCATTCATCCTTCCACCTCCCAGAGCATTAGGTGGTATCAATGCTGGGAGCTGCAGAGAGCTCAGAGTTGATCAAGAGATTCTGAGCCAGTGGGAAGGGCAAGGCGGGTGGACCGCAAGGCTCTGGGGTCACACCTAAAGAGGACAATAAGGAAGGTGTTCCACCGGGGTCATCAGGGAGTAAGTGAGATTCTAAGGAGGGCAGGGTTTATAGATGGGGTTTAGTGGAGGTGGGGCAGGGAGAATATAAGCATTTTAAACAAAGAGGGCAGCCTCGTCATAAGCAAGGGGAAGGAAGTGTGCCCTTTATGGAGGAAAAGGAGTCACTTTTTCTCTCCCAAGATCATATCCCAAACCTCCTCATGCCCAGAAGCCGCAGCATCTCTGAGCTCTTAGTGTTAAGCCACCCACTTTTAGACCCCGCCCTCCCACATGTTCCAAGTCACCCCCTCAAGGGTCCCAGTACTCTGTCCTCCTTGAGACTCCAATGTTTCTCCAACTCACCTTTATTTCTCTGTCCATCAGCTGCTCTATGTACCGCTTCCCTGTATAGCCTAGACTCTATCCATGCTCCACTAACAGAGAGGTTCCCAACCTGTCACCATCCTCACCTACAAAACCCTACCCCAAACCTTCCGCACCATACCTGCACGGAGCAGCTGAAGTGGAGCTGGAGAACAAAATCATTAATGTTATTTCAAGTTCACCACTGCTCTCCATGGCCAGTATCCCTGCTTTGTGATCCCACTTTCAGAAAGACCTCTTTAGAACATTCTCTGTCCTCAAACCACATCTTCTCTGTGCCCAGCTCACAACCTTGCCTGACACTTCCTTCCGTGGTTAAATAGGTTAAAGGTGTGAATTCCCTTCACCTTCCTGCCTCCAGGACTTTAGTCCTGCCTAGGCATCCTCCACTCCCTTCATTTCCCTTTGAGCATGTTAACCTTCTCTGTTCAAAGTCCAGCCCCTCTTCTTCCTGTGGCTGGAGGACCTGACTTCCTCAGTCACGCCTTCTGTCTCTGTATTACTCCACAAGTCTTGCTCCCTCTGTCGGATGAGTCCCATTCATGTGTATTTTCTGGTCTAGACACAAACCTCCTCTTCCCCTGCATCCTGCCGCCTAGGTTCTCCTTTAAGCTGTGGCCTACACCTGTTCTGTTTCCTCCTTATCTTGGACCTTACCTGCTGCAGCCTGCCTTCCACTGGGTCAGCTCACCTATGACACGCCTGGCTCCAGTCTAAGAGTCCTTTTCCTGTTCTCAGCTGATTCATCATCAGTTCTAGTCACATGAAGCCACCCATCCTTCCTCCTGGGATCCTCCTGGGTTGTGTGACCCAAGCCTGGCGTCCATCAGTGGGCGTTCAGTGGGCCCCTCACCTGGCTCACTTGTTCTTCACCACGTGCAGCCTGTCACCTGTGCTAGACCAGCCTTCCCACAGCAAACACCTGACTTCTGAGATATTCAGGTCTCAATGTCACCTCTTTATGGCCCGCATGTCCTCAAGATACAGACTGCCTTTATTTCAAATGCTGCTACTCTCTCTGACCTGCTGGCCTTTCTGCCCTCAGCACCTCCTGGAGAGAGCTGCCACGGCTGCTGCCATGGCTGCTGCCCCTGCCACTGCCCCTGCTCTTCTTCCTCCTGCTCCTTCTCCTCCTCCTGTTCCTGTTCCTCCTCCTCCTCCTGCTCCTCCTCTTCTTCCTTCTCCTGCTTTTCCTCCTCTTCCTCCTCCTCCTCTTCCTCTTCCTGCTCTTCCTCCTGCTCTTCCTCCTGCTCCTCCTTCTTCCTCTTCCTCCTCCTCTTCCTCTTCCTCCTCCTCCTCTTCCTGTTCTTCCTCCTGCTCCTCTTCTTCTTCCTCCTCCTGCTCTTCCTCCTCCTCTTCCTCTTCCTGCTCTTCTTCCTGCTCCTCCTTCCTCCTCCTCCTCTTCCTCTTCCTGCTCTTCCTCCTCTTCCTCCTCCTGCTCTTCCTGCTCTTCCTCCTCTTCCTCCTGCTCCTCCTCTTCCTCTTCCTGCTCTTCCTCCTCTTCCTCCTCTTCCTCCTCTTCCTCCTCTTCCTCCTCCTGCTCTTCCTCATCTAATTCTTTGTCCTTTTCTTCTTTTTCCAGTGCTGGGGATGGAACCCAGGACTTTGCATTTGTTAGGCAAGCACTCTACCACTAAGCTACATCCTCACCATGCAGTCTTGCTATTTAGCTCAGGCTACTCTCTACCTCATAGTCTTCCTGCTTTTGTCTCCCAAGGGCTGGCATTACCAGTATGTGCCACCATGACCATCTTCCTCTGACGCTCTAACTGGTAACTGTCCAGCTTCCCTACCCAGGAGCATGGCTGGCTTCAGAGGTGCAGATTGAGTGGTCACACAGGTCCCCACTCTCAGAAGCCCTGCGCTCACTTGGGTTCCATGCTGGGTTCACTGCTCTGCTATTGTCACTTGGCATTCTATTTTTCTTATCGTTTATTTTATTTTTTATGTGGATGAGTGTTTTTGCCTGCATGTATATACATTTTGCCCCATGCATGCCTGTTGCTTGTTGGAGGCCAGAAAAGACCATTGGATCCCCTGGAACTGGAGTTACGGACAGTCATTAGCCACCATGCGGGTTCTGGGATCTGAGTCCAGGTTCTCTGCAAGAGCAGCCAGTGCTGTTAAGCACTGAGCCATCTCTCCAGCCCAACATTTGTAATGATTTTTTTTTTTTAGCAAGAGGCCCAGCGTTTGTTTCACACTGGGACTCTCAAATGATGTACTGGGTTCTGTCTTACAGCTCCCACTGTCTTACCCCTGGCCAGTCCATTCTCTTTGTAGTGGCCAGAGAGATTAAAAAACCCACTGATGAGCTGGAGAGATGGCCTAGCAGTTTAAGAGTTCTGACTGCTCTTGCAGAGGACCTGGGTTCGATCCCCAGCACCCACATGGTGACTGAGAACCGTCTTTAACTCCAGTTCCAGGGGAATCTGACACCCTCTTCTGACCTCCACGGCATTGCGTGACATGGGTGCACAAACCTACATGCAGTCGGTACATTCATACACGTAAAAAATAAATAAATAAATAAGATTTAAAAACCCACTGAGGCTGGGCGTGGTGGCGTTTGCCTTTAATCCTAGCACTTGGGAGGCAGAGGCAGGCGGATCTTTGTGAGTTCAAGGCCAGCCTAGTCTACAGAGCGAGTTCCAGGACTGGGGCCATGGGGAGACCCCGTCTCGAAAAGACCAAAAAAAAACAAACGGGACTAGGATATAGCTCTTTTGATAGAGTGCTTCACTAGCATGCACAAAGCCCTGGGTCCCATCCCCTTACACCGAATAAACCAAATATGAGTGGCTTATGCCTATAATCCCAGCACTTGGGAAGAAGAGGCAGGAGGATCACAAGTTCAGGGTCATCTTTAGCTATATAGTTTGGGACTAACTTAGGCTATATGAGACCCTGCTTCAAAAAAAAAAAAAATTGAACCATTACTCCATGCATGGTCCATTCTGATGATTTGATTTTGTACTTACTCCATATAAAATCCACAGACCTTAAAATTGCCTGGGGCCACCACAACAGCCTGCTACTTGCCACCTTTATCTCTGTGCTGCCGATCATACAGCACATGCTGTTCCTTCTAGCTGCCATGCCCTTCCTCCACATAGCCACTTGCCTTGTTTCTTCACCTCTAGCAGCAAGTCTTCTGCATACTGCATAGAACAGCAACCTCACACACTTCTGGGGCCAAGTCCTCATCCCTTGTTCTGCTACAAAGAGAATTGTTTATGCAGATTGTATGCCCCCATGCTAGCATACAAGCCTCTCAGGGTAAGGGCTTTGTCTCACTGGGGACTCTTAGTAATGAAGAATGGATAAAGGTGATGAAAGGAGGTTCTATTGCAGACAGAAAGATGCTCAGGGATGAGGTAGAGGAGAGCGAGGGCAGGGGAGGGACAAGGATGTTTTGGAGTGACACTTAGGAGAATAAAGTCAAAGGGATGGGGCTGGGGATGGGGCTCAGTGGTCGTGTGCTTGCCAGGCCTGGGCAAGATGCTGGCTTCCATCTAGGAAAAATGTCATAAGGTGAACAAAGGGTGCCAGCTCCTCTCCCAGGGGCCATGGCAGGTGAAGGTTGGGGTGCCAAGGAGAGGCAGGGATGAATAGTGGGAGAGGGCCTGGCTGGCGTCACCCTGGTGACAACTGTCATCCTGCCAGGCCTCCTGGGTGGTAGAGAGCAAACGCCCTCCCAAAGGCTGGCCCATGCGTGGGGAGGTGGAATTCCAGAACTATTCAGTGAGGTACCGGCCAGGCCTGGAGTTGGTACTGAAGAACCTGACTCTGCACGTGCGTGGTGGCGAGAAGGTACCTGTGCCTGGGGACATGGCCACAGCCCTTGTGGGAAGTATGGGTCTCTGAAGGGATAGGCAATCTAACTGGATGTCTGCTTGGCTGCTGCTGGAGACCTAGAGACGCCCTCGTGGCCTTTCCCTGCAGGTGGGTATCGTGGGCCGCACTGGTGCGGGCAAGTCCTCCATGACTCTGTGCCTGTTCCGCATCCTGGAGGCCGCAGAAGGCGAGATCCTCATTGATGGCCTCAACATAGCTGACATTGGTCTCCATGACCTGCGTTCTCAGCTCACCATCATCCCTCAGGTAAGAGCCTAGAGAGCCTGGCATGGGCTAGCCTGTTCTCCGCCAACCTTCTGTAGCTTGAGAACTGAGCCTTGGGGTTGGTGGAGAGGCCAGCCCTACAGCAGGGGACAGAGCCAACAAGCACCACCTAGGCACAAATCTGAAAGGGTCAGGTACCCCCTAGCTAGTCAGGACTGCCCTTAGGGACCTGGGCTGACCAGTGGAAAAGACACGGGGTCCCCCCAGTGCGGCATCCCGGAGATATGTCCCCTCGCTCCTCTGCTCACACAGCTTTGAACGTCATAGCTCTTTCTGGCTCTTTGGGGTGTTTTTCTTTCTGCTGACTGGACACTTCAGAGGCAGATTAGTGGCTCCGGCTCCTGCTTAGCTGGGGACTCAGCAATTGGCTGAGGCTTATCGCTCCCCTACAGGCTGTTTCCCATCTCCCTGGTGATACTTCCTTTGGCAGTGGGGGTCAAAGTGGAATGCTGCTGCCCGAACCCCTCTCTTGTTCATGCTTCTGGGGCTCCGATTCTTCTCTCTTCTTGTGTCACCAGGACCCCATCCTGTTCTCAGGAACCCTGCGCATGAACCTAGACCCCTTTGGCCATTACTCAGAAGAGGACGTCTGGAGGGCCCTGGAGCTCTCCCACCTGCACACATTTGTGAGCAACCAGCCAGCAGGCCTGGACTTCCAGTGCTCTGAGGGCGGAGAGAATCTCAGGTAAGTGTGGCAGCAGACAGGTCAAGATCTGTTCTCAGATAACAGAGTCCAAGTGAGCCCTGCCCTCCCCCAAACCTCATCCAGGATCCCATAGGGATGCTGTTTTTGTAAAGAGAATACTCCCAGTCCCAGACACAGGGTGCTTCCTTACAAACTCCTTACAAGATCCCCACAGGTGGTCCATCGTGGCACCTTGCATTTGAGGAAACACTCCTGAGAAGGTAAGGTAGTTAGTTAGCAAAGCTATACAGCTGAAAGAAGTCATGGCTGGGATTTGAAGCAGCTGAGTTCTCATCTAAATCTACCTCAGTGACATTCAGATGAAAGAGTCCCACCCTTCCAATCCTCTGGGCTCCAGGGTCATATGAAGCTTTAGGAAAGCTGGAGAGGTTCACCAGGATGGAGCCTGTCAGCTGAGGAGTGCACGAAGTAGGCTCTTTCATCCTGTCCTGCATCCTGCCAGAGCCCCAGGTTCCGTATTCCCAGAGAGATCAGTGGTTACTTCTTACTGAGTCAAAAGGCTCAAGATACCCAAAGTTCTGTTAGTTGTTTGTGTGCAGTTTTCTTTTTTAGTTTGGTTGTTTTTAGTGCTAGATATCAAACATAGACTCTCACAAATGCTAGGCAAGAGCTTTAACTATTAATCTATATCCCTAGTCCTAGCTGTGTGATTTGGGGCCTGTTGCTTAACTGTTCTGTGCCTCTTTTACATTCACTCTACAGTTGGAATAATAATAATTTACACCTGTTTGCACTGTATTCCCCAATAAAAATATAATGTGAGCCACATATATGTAATTAAATATTTTTCTCTTACATTAATAAGAGGAGGGGCTAGACACAGTGATCTATCTACTTGGGAAGGTAAGGCGAGAGAGCTGTGTAAGTTTGAGGGCAGTTTGGGCAGCACATGGATGCCCCATCTCAAGAGAGAAAGTGGTCAGCAAGATGGTTCACTGGGTCATGGCACTGGCCACACAAACCTGACAACCTTAGTTCAATCCCAGGAACCCATGTAAAGGTGGAAGGAGAGGACTGACTTCACAAAGTTGGCCTCTGACCCCCCCCCACACAAACACATACACATGCCTCATGCATACACAGACACACATTATACACGAACATGGTGATAATAATAGAAGCAGACAGGGGGCTGGAGAGATGGCTCAGTGGTTAAGCACACTGACTGCTCTTGCAGAGGACCAGGGTTCGAGTCCCAGCACCCACATGGTGGCTAACAACTGTCTTTAACTCCAGTTCCGGGGGAATCCGACTCCCTCTTCTGACCTCCAAGGCTTTGCACGACACGAGTGCACCAACCTGCATGCAGTCAGTACACTCATACACATAAAAAATAATAAGCTGGGGGCTAGAGAGATGGCCTAGTGGTTAAGAGCTCCGACTGCTTTTGCAGAGGACCCGAGTTCGATTCCCAGCACCCATATGGCAGCTGAAGACCGTCTTTAACTCCAGTTCCAGGGAAATCTGATGCCCTCTTCTGACCTCCGCAGCATTGCACGACATGGGTGCGCCAACCTACATGCAGACAATGCATTCATATACATATGAAAATAAATTAAAAAAAAAAGTCGGGCATGGTGACACATGCCTTTAATCCTAGCACTTGGGAGGCAGAGGCAGGTGGATCTTTGTGAGTTTAAGGCCAGCCTGGTCTACAGAGCAAGTTCCAGGACAGCTGGGGCTACAGGGAGACCCTGTCTCAAAAAGACCAAAATTAATTAATTAATTAAAAAATAATAGAAGCAGACAAACAAGAAAAATAAACATGAAATAATTAACTTACTTTGTTTCCCGAGATAGTCTCACTATGTAGCCCAGGCTAGTCTGGAACTCAGGGCAATCCTCCTGAACCAACCTCCTGAGTATCAGAGTTACAGAGCTGCACCACCACATACAGTGGAATAAAAACTTTAAATATGCATTCATTTGTTTGTTTGCTTAGCTGGGGGGAGGAGTGAATACTGTGGACAACCTGCAGGGGTTGGGTCTCTCCCTCCACCATGTGGCTTCTGGGGACAGAATTCAGGTCATCAGCCTTGATGGCAAACACCTTCATGCACTAAGCCATCTGACCCTGGAATTAAAAAAAAAATCTTTTTGAGACAGTCTCCCTGTAGCCTTAGCTAGCCTGCAACTTATTATATAGACCAACCAGACTGGCCTTGAACTCACAGAGATCCTCCTGTTCTGCCTCTGGTGTGCTGGGATTAAAGGCGTGCACCACCATAACTGGCCCTGGAGTAATTTTTTTTTTTAGTCTTTTTGAGACAGGGTCTCTCTATAGTCCCAGCTGTCCTGGAACTCACTCTGGAGACCAGGCTGGCCTTGAACTCACAAAGATCCGCCTGCCTCTGCCTCTCAAGTGCTAGGATTAAAGGTGTGCGCCACCACGCCCGGCTGGAGTAAAAATACCATTCAATGTGCCATCCATATAAAAGCTATTGATGGCTGCCAAGATGGCTCAGCAGTTAAGAACACTCGCTGCTCTTGCAGAGGCCCCGGGTTCTGTTTCCAGCACGCACATGGTGGCTCACAATCATCTCTAGCCCCAATTCCAGGGGATCTGTCACCCTCTTCTGGCCTCTATGGGGACCCACGGATGAATGTGGTAAACATATCTACATGTGAGCAAAGTCATACATATAATTTTTTTAAATCTTTAAAAAAATAATAAAATAAGGGGCTGGAGAGATGGCTCGGCAGTTAAGAGCACTAACTGCTCTTGAAGAGGATCTGGGTTCAACTCCCAGCACCCACATGGTGGCTAAGAACCGTCTTGGGCTAGGCATGGTGGCTCGTGCCTTTAATCCCAGCACTCTGGAGGCAAAGGCAGGCAGATCTCTGTAAATTCAAGGCCAGCCTGGTCTACAGAGTGAGCTCCAGGGCAGCTGGGACTAAAGACAGACTGTCTCAAAATAATAATAATAATAACAGTTGTTCAATGTTGCATGCCTACAATCCCAGCACTTGAGAGGCTGAGACAGGAGGATTTCCTCAAGTTTGAGGCCAGTCTGGACTATATAGCAAGACCTTATTTGACACACAAAAAAGTTAATAGGGCCATTTTGTGTTTCTTCATAGAGATTTAAAATCGTGTGTGCATTTTCCACTTTCAACACAGCTCCATTCAGACTCAAGTGTGAAAGTGCCAGGTGTGGCTGTGGCTGTGCTTTGAAGGGAACAGCACGTAACCTAGATGCTCTCCTGGGAAATGTCAAACAGTCCGCTCCCTTTCGGCCCTCTCTTTTGTCCTTACTTTCCCTTTTTCTTTTTGGTGCTAGGGATCAAACCTGAGGCCTCGTTCATGCTAGGCAAGTGCTGTCCTGTGAGCTACATTCCTAGCCCTTGTTCATTTTCATATTCAGTCCATATTCATGTTTCAAAACTTGAAAGAAACAAAGTCACCTCCACCCAGGGCTTCATGCTTCCAAGTTCAAATCACAATACTTTGCCCTCTGTTATCTCACTTAATCTTAACTGCTGTCCTATTGGCCAGTAGCAGGAATGGAATTCCTTCCCCAAAGGTGCTCCAGGGACTATAGGATTTTGTCCCAGCACTTTCCTTGATGTGTTACAACATCTTGCTCAAACAAATAATAGGTGGGGCTGATGGCACACACCTATAATCCCAGCTCCTTGGAAGGCAGGACCAAAAGATCAAGCTGGGCATGGTGGCAAACACCTTTGATCCCAGCACTCGAGAGGCAGAGGCAGGCAAATGTTTGTGAAATGGAGGCCAACCTGGTCTGCATAGTAAGTTCCAGGCCAGCTGGAGCTGCAGAGAGACTCTGTCTCAAATAAATAAATAAATAAATAAATAAATAAATAAATAAAATAAAGTTCAAGGCCAGCCTAGGCAACTTCATGAGATCCTGTCAAAATTTAAAGAAGATACAGAAAAGGGCTGGCTGGGGATAGGGTTCAGTGATAGAGCTCTTGGCTTAGCATGTGTGAGGTTCTAGGTTCAATCCCCAGCACAACAAAACCAACAAAATTTTTAAAAGGAAAAGAAAAGAAAACAAGCAGACAATAGGTGGGACACACTGCCACCCCACGCGTCTCTGGTGGGGTGGCCCATCCCAGGCGTCTCTGGTGGGGTGGCCCATGGGCAGTAGGGCTCTCCAGATGCTGCTCCCAGAGCCCCAGAGCCATCTGTGCTCCCTTCTATCTTGCTGGCCCCCAGCACACACACAACCCTCTTTGAAACTTCGGCAGCCCCATATGCCAGGATGTGAGACAGAGAAATGGTCTCTCCTCCTCCCTCACTGAGCCTGTGGCCACTTTAAGTATAACCTGAATCCTGTGCCAGACCCACCATAAATCAGCCCTGAGCTCTATCTTGCGGCTCATTCTGCTGCCAAAACCTTCATTAGTTGCGGGAAGGGGCCAGGGAGGGAGGCTGGCCTTTACTCTGGCTGTGACTCACCCCTCTGGGAAGGACTGAGGTATTTGTCCTTGGGTGTTGGGGGGTGTGGGGGGAGCTGTGGCCTCTGCGGTTGGGAACACAGCCTTGCTTTGTTTACTGGCTCTGGCTTTCAAGGCAGGAGGTTGAAGTTATGCATCCGCCGTCTTGGTCTCCAGTGAATAAACATAGGGAGTCTTAGGTCCTTTTCTTCCTCGTCTTCCCGCTACAGCCATCTGACCCCCCTGTGCATAGGGGATGGCTATCTGAACACAGGTGAGGCAATATAGCACGAGAGTAGCTTATATGCAAATATCTAGGAAGAACAATACAAATATAGTCTCACTAAAGCGTAAATGACCTAGAGTAAAGCAAAGACATACTGTAGAGCTGGTTGCAGAGGGAGCATGAGGAAGAAAGCCCAGAAGCCTGATGGTGCCCCCAAACTGAAGTTTCAAAATAACGTTTAACTCCGGCTCTGGTACCCACGCTCCTCGTTATTGTATCCAAACCTCTCCTCCCGCTCCTGGAGGACTGGAGCAGACCCAGGAGAAAGTAGACAGGTGGTCCTAGGATGTTGAGAAGGAATAGAGAAAGGGGTTAGGGACAAGGCCCAGAAGGCAACCGGGCACCCAACTGGAAATACCTGCCTTCCTTTCCTTCCCAGTGTTGGCCAGAGGCAGCTCGTGTGCCTGGCTCGAGCCCTGCTCCGCAAGAGCCGTGTCCTGGTTTTAGATGAGGCCACAGCTGCCATTGACCTGGAGACTGACGACCTCATCCAGGGGACCATTCGCACCCAGTTCGAACCCTGCACTGTGCTGACCATTGCCCACCGACTCAACACCATCATGGACTACACCAGGTGGGACAAGGAAAGCCAAGTGAGGGGATCTGGGGGTGACACCTTGGCATCAAGAAGGGGGTACAGAGCAGAGTTTCCTAGGACATGGGGGTACAGAGCAGAGTTTCCCAACATAAGCTTAAGTGGCAGAACAGAGCAGAGTTCCCTGGGTACATTGACATATTCAAAGACGCGGGATCCCTTTGGAGTTACCAGCATGTGGTGAAGGGCATACCAGGCTCCCCAGGCATTGGGAAATGTACAAAGGCCACCTCTGTGCTGCCTCCTGTTAATGGGTGAAGTGAAGGGAGTGGTCTCCCACGCACTGGACTGTGTCTCTTCCGAACCTATTAATGCTGTGTTTGCATGGCCATCACTCCATCTGTGCCCCACTATCACCTGTGGTGGGGATCACAACAGGTCACAGGGGAGGTAATGAAACAGCTTGTAAGGAACACGACAGATTCCTGAGTCCACTCTTTGGTGACTGGTCCCTAACAACCCGTGGAAGAGCTGGTGCTTGTGGAGAGGGCATTGTGTTTGAGCCAGAACACCAAGCCCCCGGTGGCTGTGTGACTATAAGCAACACGCAAAACCTTTCTGGGCATGTTTCAAATGGAAATGACAATGTCTCTAGGAACCATTGGAATCAGTGAAATGATGTGTAAACTGCAGGTGACATTGGGAACTGCCAGTTTGTTCCCTAGCCTCCTTAAAGTCCATTCATTGTGATTCTCCCTAGCACGCATTCCTCCAGGGATGAGGGAAAGGGAACCTTGCCCTGACAACCTTTTGGCTACTTTGGGAAGGATGATGGGTCAGCCCAGGCTTTCTCTTGGCGGTGTCCCTATGTAGCCAGCAGGATCTTGGGAGTTTGAGGGCAGTGAGAATGATTGATGCTACCCTGTGTCTGCTCCATCTCTCTACCCCAGTGCTACACCCCACTCCTGTCCAACCCCACTGGTAGGAGAGGACAGGGTGGGCAGGAGTGTTGGAGACAGCCTGGGCTGTAAGGATCTGTTCCCAGGCTCATTCCCCAGCAGTTGTATGGTGGGAGGCTCTGCCCCACCATGGGAGTTGAGAGTTCAGTCACAAATTAATTAGAGTCAGGCCACAGAGCCTGTAATTAGAGGCCACAGCAAAGGGGTCTGTGTAGCAGGTGGAGGAAGCCTGTCTACCCAGGGCAGCGGGGCCCTCTCTGCTAAAAGAAAGCATCACTGGCTGGACCCCAGAGGGGTGACGGTGAGTGAGGAAGGGAGGGCACTGAGTACCTCAGACAGGCAACATACCCCAAAGACAAGGGGCACCAGAGACTGAGGACCAGAAGGAGAAAGGAAGACGGCACAGCAGCTGTACTTGAAGACCATGGGGTCCTCGGTTGTTAAGAGCCAGAAGAAGCCTCTGAAGACTGGTTTTGGAAGGAGTAGTGTCCTTTTCCCAGTTTGGACAGCGGCCAGGCAGTAATGTCCACTACTTCCCAAGGCAAAGATTTGGGAGCCCTGCAGATAGGGATCAGAGGGCAGCCTAGCCTGTCCCTGTCACAGAGGACTCTTTCCAGACTTGGGGGCCTTTCCCCATCCCACCTCAGCCTGGTGGAGCCACCTACAGGCCTTGTGCTAGAAGCACCCTGTATGTGGTTGGTGGGCTGCTTTAGTCGGCCTCAGGCCTGCCTGGGGCAGGGTGGATGGATCCTCTCTGCAGCAGCAGAAGGCACAAGCAGCCCAAGTCCCAGATTCTGGTGTCGGCCTCACTGTAGCCTGGCTTCCTGCCGCGCGCCTTTGTGAGCTGGCACAAAACAGATGGATGTACACAGGGCCCAGCGCACAGGCCCGTGGCTCCCTTGCATACAGGCTGCTAAAGCTCTGCGACCCCAGCAAGGGGAAGAGCTCATTAGGGAAGGTTTTCTGAGCCTAGACCAGCAGAGATCAATAGGTCCTGGTGTTTGATTCCAGAAGCCTATTTGTGCACCAGAGCTAACAAAATAGCGAAAATAACCAGTTTTCCAAATGTGCACATGTGGACTGGTCTGGGCTGGATGGACTGGCTGAAGTAGGTGGGCTGACCTATCACTGTGGGGTCTGAGCAGCACCCAGCGGGCAGGGCTGGCTTCTTGGAGCCAGATCTAGGCTGGTGAAGATCTGACCACTTCTTTTTCTGTTTTGGCTAGGGTCCTGGTCTTAGACAAAGGGGTCATAGCGGAATTTGATTCTCCAGTCAACCTGATTGCAGCTAGAGGCATCTTCTATGGGATGGCCAAAGATGCAGGACTTGCCTAGAGCACAGTGCTGGGGTTCCTCCTGGTTGGAATTAACATCAAGTTTCAGAATGGACTTGGTGACAATGGATGGGGCATTGGGGAGATTTCTGACTCTGAAAACTGCCTCCAAAGAGCAGCCTTGCTAACATTGGGATGACGAAGACACAGCTATTCAAAGTGAACCCCACACTAGTGCCTGGGTCTCCTGGTCCTGGCCTAGCATTATTCTTGTGCTGCACTGTTTTTTAGGGAATGACTTCCCTCCTCCTCCTACCTTTTCATATTGTCCAAAAAAAAATGTTTTTTGTCTTTTCGAGACAGGGTCTCTCTGTAGTTCCAGCTGTCCTGGAACTCACTCTGTAGACCAGGCTGGCCTTGAACTCACAAAGATCCGCCTGCCTCTGCCTCCCAAGTGCTAGGATTAAAGGCATGTGCCACCACGCCCAGCTCCAAAATATTTTTAATGAACTCTTTTACTCTTGGACCACAGGACTGCTAGGTCAGGCTGTCCCAGGAACGAAGTCCTGTACTGATGCTGCCTGAATCCACTTCAAACAGGATACTGATGAAATAAAGCTGTGTGGTCAACAGCATACACACTCTGTGTTGCCTTTTTCTGCCTGTTCCTGAGGTCCGGGGGGTTAGAACCTTCAGAGGCTGGGAGAGAGCCAGGAAAGACAGAACTTCCTATACTTCTGTGTGGCTCCAGTTATCTGAAGCCTTTAGACCCAGAGCTTTTGGCTGGAAATACCATCTTCATAGCCCAAATCCACCGGGTAATTGCAGTAGCTCCTGTTCAGATGCCGTGAGGTAAGATATAAAGGCCCTGAAATTTGACCCAAGGCCTTGGCCTCTTGGGAGAGCCGTAGAGAATACCTCTGGGTCTGGGTCATTGGTCAGCCTTCAGAAGTGGCTCTCCAGGGACTGAGGGGCAAGTGAGCCTCACCTCCTAGCTCCATTAGAGCCCTCCTCACCAAGGAGGCGGCCAGGCCTTCCTTTTCCTGAGGTCAGCTGGGTGAGCAGGGAAGCCAGAGCCTCCAGAACCCCTTTCTCCCCAGCCCCCACCCCAGCTGGCAAGGTGGCAGGGGCTGGATTAAATTCACCATTTTGAGCAAGCCAACAAAGACTTATTTTCTGCAGACTGGACTCCACCTGGTACCAGGACTCGATTTGAAACGACTCTCTTCGGCCTCTCCTGGTTGCAAGGGGGGATGTTTTTCTTTCCCCAGCCTAAGTGGCTGGTGGTTGCTGAGGAGATGGTTCCTTTGATCTTTTTTCTCTATGCTCTGGGTTGGCCTATGCTGCAGGACCATTTGTTAAAGGTTAATCACGTTTTGGTGTGTGTGTGTGGGGGAGGCTGTTTCTGCCCAGGTTGTTTGAGTATATGGAAGGTGACTTCCATCCTTGTGATAAAGCAAGTATGAAAGCACAAATGTCCAAATTATTCTGCTTCTCCTTGGTGCTAAGAAAAGGTCTCTGCTATGCTCTCTGATTTATTAGGCCAATTTGGCATGACGTCTGCTTTGTGAGGTGCTAGCTGGCCTAAGCCAACAGGAAAGCAGATTCATTCAGCATCCTTCCCAGATAAAGATCTGAAGGTATGAGGCTGTGTCTCCTTTCCTGTCTTGGGAGTTTGCTTCTGTGCTTACTGAAGCCCTGACAGGTGCTGACAGCCCAAAGGGGACGCTCAGTTGTGTCAAGTAAATAGGATAATCAAAAAATGTGGTTAATAGGGGGTGACCTCTATCTGGCTGGCTCAGGGACTCCAGGGAAATGAGGCGACTATTGTGGACTGGGAGGAAGACGCCACGCAGAATCTGTCTCCAGATGCTTACAGACAGGGCAGCAGGGCTGCTGGAGCAGGATGGAGTTGGCTCTACTGTGGAGCTAGCCTGCTCTTCTTCCTCTAGAGTGCCAGCTCTCTAGGACTTTGCAACAATTTGAACCCTCTGTGATTAGATGTACAGGGCTGTTCAGGAGGCAGGAGGCCAAAATGAGAGAAAATGGGCTTGATAAGTTAATATTTAATTTTAATAATACCTGTTATGTTTGAAGAGTCAGGAACACACAAAGGAAAAAAATCTTCGGTGAATGTTTACACACAGTGTGAACACATGCTTGAAATATGCAGTGGAGGAAGAGGTGAATTTAGTTAAAAAAAATCTTTGTTATAAATTACACAAAGCATATAAAAATATTTCTCTGAATGCATAGATTAAGACTTCAAACTCACCTAACAGTAACTGTGCAGCCCCACCCCACTGCCAGGCACTGACCACAGGGGACTTCAGCAGAGGAGCAGAGGACCAGTACAGGGCAGAGTCAGATGGGGCATATCCCCTACCCGGACACCAAGACCCTGAGCCCCTGCTTCTGGGCACACCTCTTAGAGCAGCTCCCAGGTGGCCTCCACAGCTCCTGAGACCTATTCAATCAGGGTGGCTGAAAGAGTTTCAACCCCAGTCATGGATTAATACTGAATTTATTTCTTCCAAGATAGAACCACACTTAGTTGTATCAGTAAACTGTAAGTTTTTCCAAAGCAAAAAAAAAAAAGTACATTTAGATAAAGTAGTTTCTGATTGGTTGAAACACAAGGGAGGTTTCTTCATTAAAGCACTTGGGAGAAAGGGGGTGAAGAGCACCTCCACTCTGCTGTGCAACATCCTACCAAGGTAAGTCATCAGCTATGGGGGGGTTACAATGTCTACAAGGTAAGTCATCAGCTATGGCAGGGGGGGGGGTACAAGGAAGTCACCACAGTGACTGCATGGAGTTGGCCTTGAAGAACACCTCAACCTCATTTCAGCATGTAGGTGGCAGCAGGAGGCCATTATCTTAGCACAACGTTCGCTTCCACTGACACCTTCTGTGAATCAACTGCAGTGTTCTAATAAAATTCAGTTAATACAGGGAGGAAGTTTCTTTGGAAACTATAGGCACTATGGGGAGAAAGCTCCTACGACAGCAGGGCGGGGGCTCCTCAGCCGCTGCCGTCCGCCGTCCACCAGCTGCTTTCCTGTCTGTCGTCCTGGGCTAGGGCCTGTTTCCAAGTTCAGCTGTTTGTTTCAGTGAAACAGAGGCTTTTCTTTTTAACTTTAATGATGCTGGAGAAAAGGGAAGATCCCTTGAACGCACTCTTGGGAAAAAGCTTCTGTTATCTTCAGACTTTAATTGAGTGCTGTTTTTGTTTAAGTCTGGTAGACTCACACTGACGTTGTCAAGTGGATTGGTGGTGGTAGTGGGGGGGGGCTCCTAAGATCGACAATTTGTTTACAAAAGCAACAGATTTCAGAGTTATGTAAACATCCTAATAATTAAAAAAATAACCTTTATCTTTGATACAAAAATAAAGATGCTAACTCCTTTAGTTCAGTTTCCCACAATAACCTCGAAAACAGCAACGGATTCAGGCTCAAAAATTGCTTTTCATTTCTGGTGGGAAATGAGAGTGGCAAACACGGACCAGCAATGTTTGTGCTCTTCTTGAATGGTGCAGTTAAACACGGATGACAGGGATGGCCTCAAAGTGAAAACGCAGTGGCTCTTCTAGAAAGCATCAGAGAGCCCTCTAGTGACAGTGGAGTGGAGGAAACGCAGAGATGAACAGGGAGAAAGCCGCAGTTGGAGTGCTCACAAACAAAGGTGGGGGGAGGGGAGGCTCTTTTGGTTAACAGCCTATTTACAATTAGGTAACTGTATTCTTAAATACTTTAAACCTGAGTAACATTTATAAATATGTTATATGAAACCTCACAGCCATAAGTCACACCAAATCCCTTTGTTCAGTACCTGTGCTTTCCCCAGTCTTCCTCACTGGTCAGTTCACAATTTCTGGAGCATCATGAGCATGCAACACCAAGAAAAGTGCACCCGGCCCTTCAGGTGCACTGTCAACAAGAGTTGCTAGAAATAGGTCTGCTCTCCCAGCTTCGACAACTCTCTAGATTCTGCACATAAAACACTGGCTATAGAACCTCCGGCTTCCACCTCTCCAGACTACTTCTCAGCTGTTCAAAGATTCAGCAGTAGGTTTATTGTGCACCAAGAGGCTTGGAAGAGTGGCACCTGCGGGGGTCAGGGGCTCTGCCTGCTGACGCAGGATGACGTTAGTGTACACTACCCAGTGGCATCTGGGGCCCTGGCGGGCATTCGAGGCTTTTGGATCAATGGCTTGTCCTTGGCCCAGAGGTGACACGCACTGTCACAATACTCAGTAACGAAGTCCCCGCTGCATTAGTATGTCAGTTTTGAAGCTCTCCTGTTGTAGCAAGGCCTCTCAGTCAGTGTAGATGCAGCATTTCTGAACAGAAAATTATTTTCACTTATCATTAGAACCAGTTCCAGCTCCTGGAAATCTTGGAGTCGAGCAACATCTTTGTCCTAAAATAAAATGGAGTAACAGATTAAAACTTTTTTTTTTAATTATTTTTTATTTATTTTCGTATGTGTATGAATGTACTGTCTGCATGCAGGTTTGTGCACCCGTGTTGTGCAATGCCGTGGAGGTCAGAAGAGGGTGTCAGATTCCCCTGGAACTGGAGTTAAAGACGGTTTTCATCCGCCATGTGGGTGCTGGGGATCGAACCTGGGTCCTCTGCAAGAGCAGTCGGTGCTCTTAACTGCTAGGCCATCTCTCCAGCCCCAAAACTTTCTTTTTTAAAAAATGTAGTTGCCAGGCATGGTGGCACACGCCTTTAATCCTAGCACTGCAAAGGCATATGGGTCTCTGTGAGTTCAAGGCCAGCCTGGTCTACAGGCCAGCTGGGACTACAGGAAGACCCTGTCTCAAAAAGACAAAAAAAAAAAAATTTTAGCCGGGCGTGGTGGCGCATGCCTTTAATCCTAGCACTTGGGAGGCAGAGGCAGGCGGATCTTTGTGAGTTCAAGGCCAGCCTGGTCTACAGAGTGAGTTCCAGGACAGCTGGGGCTACAGGGAGACCCTGTCTCAAAAAAGAAAAAAAAAAAAAAAAAAAAAAGGGCATTCATTGGATCACTTGGAACTGGAGTTACAAACATTTGTTAGCTGCCATGTGGGTGCTGAGAATCAAACCACGGTCCTCTGCAAGAGCAGTCAGTGTTCTTAACCACTGAGCCATCTCTCCAGCCCCTAGTTACTTTTTTTTTGTTGTTGTTATGTGTATGAGTATACTGTCTGCATGTAGGTTTATGCACCCATGTCGTGCAGTGCTGCAGAGGTCAGAAGAGGGCGTCGGATTCCCCTGGAACTGGAGTTAAAGATGGTTCTGAGCCGCCATGTGGGTGCTGGGGATTGAACCTGGGTCCTCGGCAAGAGCAGTCGGCGCTCTTAACTGCTAGGCCATCTCTCCAGCCCCGACTTTTTACTACATATATTTATCATGCTATTGCACACGTGGAGGTCAGAGGACAACTTGTGGGGGTTGGTTCTCTCCTTCCAAAATGCAGATGATCCGAGGGATCAAATTTGAGTCACTTGGTGCCATCTTGCCAGCCCAGAGAAAGGGATTAAGAGGAGAGGCTGATGTCTGTGTTTGGTAGGTTGTACTAATGCCAGTTCTTAGCCCAATCTCTAACCAGAAGGAAAATGAAATCCCTTAGGCAGATAAGCAGTGATCAGTCCCCAGGTGACCTGGGCAGGATAAAGAAAGCCCTAACAGCCTGTGCTGCAGGAAGAACATGCCTTGAAGGGACAGGCAGGTGGCCATCGGTTTTCCATGGGCTCAGAGAAGCCAGAAGCTTGGTGTGGGAAAACCCAGAGCCGCTGAGAGAACCACAGATATCCAGGAGGGCTTGCATGGAATTGAACTTGGGTCTAATCTTACTAAACACAAAGCACACGTCACTAATGACACAGGTCACTGCAGAAACAACTGAACAGAGGCTCCCTTATTAACACCTGCTTTTATTTATTTATTTATTTATTTATTTATTTATTTATCTATCTATCTATTTATTTATTTATTTAATGTGTATGAATGTACTGTCTGCATGTAGATCTGTGCACCTGTGTCGTGCAATGCTGCAGAGGTCAGAAGAGGGTGTCGGATTCCCCTGGAACTGGAGTTCTCCTGGAATTGGAGTTATGGACGGTTCTCAGCCGCCATGTGGGTGCTGGGGATCGAACCCAGGTCCTCTGCAAGAGCAGTCAGCGCTCTTAACTGCTAGACCATCTCTCCAGCCCCAACACCTGCTATCTTTATAACCTTCAAAAATGCCAGGATAGAGCTGGGCAAAGTGGCACACTCCTTTGATCCCAGCACCCAGGAGGCTGAAGCAGGCAGATTACTGTGAGTTCGAGGTCAGCCTGGTCTACATAGTGAGTTCCAGGACAGCTAAGGATACGGAGAGACCCTGACTCAAAAAGACCAAAAACAGAAAAAGCCAGGATAGCCTGGAGGGTTGGCTCATACCTGTAATCCCAGGCTGAGGGAAGAGGGGCAGTCTGGGACATATTACATATCAAAAACCTATCAGGGCTGGAGAGGTGGCTTTCGGTTAAGAGCACCAACTCTTGCAGAGGACATGGGTTCGATTCTCAGCACCCACATGGCAGTTAAGAACTGTCTTTAAAGCCGGGTGTGGTGGTGCACGCCTTTAATCCTAGCCCTCAGGAGGCAGAGGCAGGCGGATCTTTGTGAGTTCAAGGCCAGCCTGGTCTACAGAGTGAGTTCCAGGACAGCGGGGCTACAGGGAGACCCTGTCTCAAAAAAGACCAAAAAAAAAAAAAAAAAGAACTGTCTTTAAGCCAGGCATGGTGGTGCATGCCTTTAATCCTAGCACTCGGGAGGCAGAGACAGGTGGATCTCTGTGAGTTCAAGGCCAGCCTGGTCTACAGAGTGAGCTCCAGGCCAGCTGGGTCTATAGGGTAACCCTGTCTCAAAAAAAAAAAAACAAAACCTATCTCAAACAAACAGCAGGGGTTGGAGAGATGGCTCAGTGGTTAAAAGCACTGGCTACTCTTGCAGAGAACCCAGGTTTGGGTCCCAGCATCTACATGGTGGCTAACAATAGTCTGTAACTCTAGCTCCAGGAAAATCCAATGCCCTCTTCTGGCCTCTGCAGGCATTGCATGACATAGGTGCACTCACAAGTAGGCAAAACACTTATGCACATTAAATAAATAAATAAACAAATAAATAAATTTAAAAATCAAAAACAGCTGGGCATGGTGACACACACCTTTAGTCCCAAAACCCAGGAAGCAGAGGCAGGTAGATCTCTGTGGGATGGAAGCCAGCCTGGTTTACATAGCAGGTCCCAGGCCAGCTGGAGTAACAGGGAGACCCTGTCTCAAAAAATAAAAAATAAAAATAAATAAACAAATAAAACAAGCCAGGATATCTATGGACTCAGACAAAGGGGAAATACGCTCTCTTACTTTACTTAGAAGCCACTCTTTGCTCCTTTTCTTTAAGCACTTCCCTTTGAAAGGTGGGGTGCTGGAGATGGAACCCAGGCCTTGCACAAGAAAGGCATATGCTTTGTCTCAGCCCTCCTTAGTCTTTTTCTATTTGCTTTCCTTCTGCTATGACTCATACAACCAAGAAAGAAGTCAAGTATATTCCAAATACAAAAAGCAGCCTCTCACACTTAGCAGACTTTTCTTACCTTTCTTAACAGAGTATTGGGTAACTTTCTGATCTTTTCCACTTGATCTGGATTAACACCCAGCTCACAGCAACTCACTCTGAGCAGTTCTTGATAGGTCAGCTCCTGTCGGTCCAGTTCAATTTCAATGAAGTCATTTTCTCGAAGAGATGGGTTCTGAATCCTCACTTTGAGTACCAGCTCTAGGAAAAAAAAAGAGAGAAATGCTAATGCATAGTCTGGTGTAGCACAGCACATGTAATTTAAGGTCTGCTCCATAAGATGGCTACACTTAATCATGCCTAGTGCCAAGGTCTGTGCTGCCCATAAGAAAACCATGGCCAGTGAACAGGATTTGTTTATACCCAATCCTGGCTCTGCTGGGGTAGTTTCCTGCACTGTCTTCTCTGTAGTTCCCCAAGCAGAAAGGGGCTGCTGCAGCCCCCTTGCTGTACAAAAGGGTCACTTATCTCTATCATTGGAACTCAGGAGGTAAAGACTTCAGAATGGGTTTGAGTACCAACTACATATGAGTAGGGAAAGGAGAAGAGGTCTCAAAGATGGCAAAGGGGGAGATGTGGTATATGAGGTACTCTGAATGATTCCACAATTATGGATTTAAAGGTATTTATGAAACATTAAACTCTTTGAAATAAAGATAGCAAAGGAGCCAGTCATGGATAGCATTACACACTTGTAATCCAGTACTTCAGAGGCACAGACAAGGACCACCGGTTCCAGGCCAGCCTGGGCTACATGAGACTAGTCTCAAAACATCAAAACAAATCAAAAGAGCAAAGTAACAACAACAACAAAACCCACTGTGACATAAAGTATGACTTGAAACAGTATACCTTGATAAAGCAGTGATCCTGGCTTTGGGAGTAAATAACACTATTATTCATGGGTCAGAGCTGGGAGCAAGCTGCCTTTATATTCTGAATATGGGTGCCAAGAGGACCCAAGCCAAGAATTTAATACATTTGGGAATTCTGCCTCCTCCTAAAGTGTGGATTGCTCACAGCACTGCTGGCCACTGATACTAGTATCTATAGTGGTAGGTTCTCAAAATTGGAAGTAAGTTCATTATGGGAATAAATGAAAAGTAAATCTATACTACACTCTATGGTATTTTACTGGAACTGGAGCTATTTGGATGAACTTGTGGTTTTTAATGTTCTGAACATGATATATACAGAGAAATATACATATACATATGAATAAACATACATGCACATATGATAAATATGTATACTTACATACATATAAACATAAGTATACATATGTTTGCTTCCTTCTCCTCCCCTTTCCCCTTCCTTTCTCTTCTCTTGTTCTCTGATTAAGCCTAGAAGAACCAACACACCTTTAGCAATGAGGACACCTAGTGCCCATATCCTGGTTTCTAAAGCCAAGTCTTTATAAAAAAAAAAAAAAAAAAAGCCAGGATTCCCAGAAGTGGCAGATTTCAGTGTGGTGCAGAGAAAGCGACACTATAAACCTACATCTGTTGTGCCAGAAAGGAAGGAAATGTTCCAAGGATCATGGAGATATGTCCAAAGGAATAGTATGAATATCAAAATAATGAGTGTAACAAATTATAACTCATTGACTAGAAGAATCATGAGTCCATACTGATATGAATGGGGGAGAAGAGAAAGTCTCTTTTTGGGGCTGGGGGCTTTATTTTTATTTTATGTGTATGAGTGTTTTGCCTGAATATATGTAACTATATCATATGTATCCAGTGCCTGAGAAGACCAGAAGAGGCCTCAGATTCCCTGGATCTGAAGTTAGTCACCATGTGGTGCTGGGAACAAAATCCAGGTCCTCTGCAGGAGCAGCCAGTGCTCTTAACTGCTGAGCATCTCTCCAGCCCCCAAAAGTCCAAAAGTCCTTTTTTTTTTGGTCTTTTTGAGACAGGGTCCAGCTGTCCTGGAACTCACTTTGTGGACCAGGCTGGCCTTGAACTCACAGAGATCCACCTGCCTCTGCCTCCCAACTGCTGGGATTAAAGGTGTGTGCCAGGACACCAGGCCAAAAGTCCTTTATAACAGAATACCAGCTAATAAACAGAGAAGAGATGCTAAAAAGCCAGATTTTTACCAAATAAATGCTCTGGACCCTTTAAAAATATAGACTCAAAAATTATAGAAAAAGGATGGAGAATGTTCCAGATTAAAGGAGAATAAAATGGCAAATAATGCAATGGACACTGTTGAGACAACAAACAGAATTTAAATACAGACCACCAATTATCAATCAGCAGTATATCATTTCCAAAATTCAGTATTTGCACTGTAGTTGTATTCTTAGGAATGACAGGAGTAATATTTCATTATTTTACAGTAAAAGAGCAAAAAGTAAATTTGTGAATCTGAATAAAGGGAGTTCCTTATACAAGTCTTGCAACTTTCTAACTTTTAAAGAATACCGCAATTATATAAACAGATAACCCTCACTCCCCTGTTGCAGAGGTTATTTGCTGTTAAGGGGTTACCTTGCATATTAAATGGAAATGTTCCGGTGAAGAAAAATGGCTGGAATGCTGGCGTTGGTCCAGCACACGTCCCATTCTGAGGCTCCAGAGATACTGGTGGCTTGGTCGGGACAGAAGAGAACAAGGAGCGGCTCTGACTCACTGGTGGCTGACAAACAGGACCCGGTTTTGTGCTTTCTGGTGTTCTGAGTATGGCAGAGGGGGCAGCAACATCGCCATTCTGGACCAGTGCCAAAGAGGTGTGGTCCCTGGGAAAGGCCCCTAGCATTGGGGATTCCCCAGGGGACAGCAATGGAGGCGAGCCATCCACAGGAGGTGATGCTGGGGGTATGGAGGGGCCCCCATTCTGCAGCTGGGCTGAATCTTCTGCTGTGGAGGTGTAGATAAAAGGGAAGGCTGGGTTGGCCAAATAGTTAGGAACAAAGGGCAATTCTGACTCCTTCTTTATCTGAGAGAGGTCATCATCGTCATCTTCTTCCACTTAAAAAGAAAAAAATACAGTACATAGAGATGTTTAAAAATTCCCAAGAAAGGAATCTCTTGGAAGCTGGTATCATCTAGAATATGACTATCTCTTCAGGTCAGAAGAGAAAAGAATATTCCAGCTGGGTGTGGTGGTGCATACCTTTAATCTTAGCACTTGGGAGGCAGAGGCAGGCAGATCTTTGTGAGTTCAAGGCCAGCCTGGTCTACATAGTGAGCTCCAGGCCAGCTGGGACTAAAGGGAGACCCTGTCTCAAAAATAACCATCCCCCCAAAAAAAGAATATCTATAGGGAAGACCATTGTCTTCAGATTTTTTTTCCTCTTTTGTTTATTTTTAAGGGATTCTACAACATAATAACACAGTTGTTTTCAGATAACATTGATGTTACTGTTTGCCGTACAATTAGGTAATTGGTGCATTTTGCAAGTATCTATGTCCAAATTTTGAACAACCCGAGGTTCCCATAGTCCAGTTGGTGATGCTTGTATGCACAGGTATGTTGATCAATTAGGAGTCCAGTCTATATTGCTGTAGTCTCATGATTCACCCCTATCTCTCCGCAGCCCTTACGTTCTACCATGCCTCCTCTTCCGCAATTTGTTCCCTAGGCTTTGGGAAAGGGGCACAAGTGGGTGAGAAGAAAACAGTCTACTTTCTTTGGAGTTGTCATTTTAGACTCTAGTCTGTTCAGGATGTTTCCCTTCATGGGTTGACAGCTTATCCAGTGATACCTTTTTAGTCAGACAAACAAAGCACAAGCAATTGGGTGTACAGGCATCATTGTCTTCAGTTTTACAAATTAACAACAACAACAACATAATATTAGCCTCCTAGAAATAGCATGGAATTACTCTCTTGGTATAGTAACTAACTTTGAGAAATAGACTAGCTCTCTGATCAGCATCAAAAATGTAGTTAGAAAAAAAAAAAAAGCCAGGCATGGTGGCGCACGCCTTTAATCCTAGGGAGGCAGAGGCAGGCGATCTTTGTGAGTTCAAGGCCAGCCTGGTCTACAGAGTGAGTTCCAGGACAGCTGGGGCTACAGGGAGACCCTGTCTCAAAAATACCAGGAAAAAAAAAAGGTGGCCACTAACACAAGTCTAAACTGTTTGACACAGACTCACCTCCCATAATCCTCCTGATCTCTCTCCTCGATGTTAACTGCACTGGTATTTCTCCTTTCGTGGTGAGAATATCTTTGTCGGCTCCTGATTTTAGTAGGTAAGAGACCACCTGTCCATGGTTACGTTTACATGCCCAGTGTAAACAAGTCCTGTCCCAAAGAAATGAAAAAGAATGACTGAAAGAGAGGAGAGGTGATTTGAGACTTCAAATCATAAACATTAGTAAATAAATATACATAATCTTGCTAAGGTTCAGCAAGAAGCAAGAAGCCAGACTGGTAATCTCAGTTTGTCACTTTATTAGGCAGCTGATGAAAATATTTAATATGCCTAAAAATTAGTTTCATTCCTGGGGCTTTGCTGTAGCTCAATGGTAGAGTGCTTGCCTAGAATTCACAAACTACTAGGTTCAATTCCAATACCAGCACTGAAAAAGAAGTTGTCTTTTTTTTATCTCTAGCCCAAGATAAATATTAATTTTATCCCAGGAGCTTACATTCCCATGGATTCCAAAGATTACTGACTGACTGGACAACTCCAATGAGACTTCAGGATGTTACTTTATCAGTAACATGCATTAGAGCCTCTTGGTCTCTTTCAAATGTATTTCTCTCTCTCTCTCTCTCTCTTATTTATTTATTTATTTATATTTATTTATTTATTTATTTGGTCTTTTTGAGACAGGGTCTTTCTTTAGCCCCACTGGCCTGGAACTCAGTTCAAGGCCAGCCTGATCTACACAGCAAGGGAGACCCTGTGTCAAAAAGACCAAAAAAAGGCCGGGCGTAGTGGCACACACCATTAATCCTAACACTTGGGAGGCAGAGGCAGGTGGATCTTTGTGAGTTCAAAACCAGCCTGGTCTACATAGCGAGCTCCAGGACAGCCAGAGCTACAGGGAGACCCTGTCTCAAAAAGACCCCCCCCAAAAAAAATGTAATTAGCATCTGGCAAAAATGCCATCTTAACAGAAGTTAAAAGATCTGGAGTAAATTTATACTCAGGTGCTAAAGCAGAATGCATACTATGGAAGGAAAACACTTTTTTTTCCTATTTTGTAATGTCCTCATTCATCAGCTCTCCACTTTAACTGGGATGAACATCTTTGGAGCTTATGCTCAAACACAGACAAAATGAAGAGCTCAACAGTGAGTTAGGTCACTAACCAAGGAAGCACATCTATCTGGAAAGTTCATCTGATTCTGGGGAAAAGCTGATTTGCCCTGCACACCTTTACATTCAGGACTAAAAGCTAGCTAGCTAATCTGACTGGCTGGAAGTGGTGCAACATGTACATCACCCAGTATACTCTTATATGACTGTTACCACCACCCAGTACACTCTGATACATGACTGTTACCACCACCCAGGACACTCTGATACATGACTGTTACTACCACCCAGTACACTCTGATACATGACTATTACCACCAATCAGTACACTCTGATGACTTGACTATTACCATCACCCAGTACACTCTGATCATGACTGTTACCACCACCCAGTACACTCTGATGACTTGACTGTTACCATCACCCAGTACACTCTGATACATGACTGTTACCACCACCCAGTACACTCTGATGACTTGACTGTTACCATCACCCAGTACACTCTGATACATGACTGTCCACGTGGGGAAAACAAGGGCAGAGACTTTTTTTTTGACAGGGTCTCTCTGTAACTCCAGCTAGCCTGTAATTCATTTATGTAGACTAGGCTGGCCTTGATCTCAGACCTGCTTGCCTCTCCCTGGGATTAAAGGCGTGGACCACCACACCTGGCCTGGGAAGAGCTTTTTTAAATTTTTTGTTTTTGTTTTTAATTTTATTTATTTTTGTATGTGTATGAATGTATTGTCTGGATGTAGGTTTGTGCACCCGTGTCGTGCAATGCCATGGAGGTCAGAAGAGGGCGTCGGATTCCCCTGGAACTGGAGTTAAAGACGGTTCTCAGCCCCCGTGTGGGTGCGGGGGATCGAACCCGGGTCCTCTGCAAGAGCAATCGGAGCTCTTAACCACTAGGCCATCTCTCCAGCCCAAGCCTTTTTTAATTCTTAAATTATTTTGTGGTGCTGGAATCCAGGGCCTCACAGATGCTAGGCAAGTGCTTGATCACTGAGCTGCATCCCCAGCAGAAGAGTCTTCATGGACATGGAGACTGCCTCCCAAGTGCTAGGATTAAAGGCGTGGTGGCGCACGCCTTTAATCCTAGCACTTGGGAGGCAGAGGCAGGTGGATCTTTGTGAGTTCAAGGCCAGCCTGGTCTACAGAGTAAGTTCCAGGACAGCTGGGACATCAGGGAGACCCTGTCTCGAAAAGACCAAAAGAGTCTTCATGGAGACTCCATGAACATCATAAGTATCTACTTGGCACATACAGGGCATGTTTATCTGTGCATGGTACAGGGATTGAACCAAGGCTCTCACAAATGTTAGGTAAGCACTCTACCACTGAACTACTCCTCCAGCTCAAGTGTTAAGTGCTTATTTCTTATTACTTTACGAGTGGACCTAAGATAAGATGGGCATTGCTTAGAGTAGAAGAATCCAAAATATCCTCGATTCTGGGAAAACTGCAGCCCAGAGTGTTTGGATGTAGATGTCTGTGGCATAGGCTTGAAAAATGAATAATTATAAGTGAGCACTCAAAAATGAACGGAGCAGGATGAGGAACGTACTCCCTTTTGGAAATGAGTGCTTACTTGCTAGTAGTAAATCACTCATTCGTGGCAAGCTAGAGAGTAAAAGAGTAATTTACTCTGAGTGGGTCTGAGAGACTCAGGGAAACCAACTAGCCTCAGCACCACCATGTAAAGTAAGGTTAAGTCACCACAGCACATCTCTGCCACCCTGCACCTCCAGGGATCATTATTTACAGTCCAGAGCTGTGCTGCTGTGGGCAGCCATAACTCATAGCCACTGCAGCCGAGCAGTATTTTCAACCTCTTCATAAACCATTATACTCAGTCCTAAAGCCAAAGGGTATACATGACACTTGGATTACAATTGATGTGGAAACTCTATCTTTGAACTTCAACTCTTTAAACATTAGATTTGCAGTCAGAATATCCTGTTAGTGCTGGGAAATATTTCAGACCAGAAGATCTGGACATCATTCATCAACTGGGCACCATTCATCACTGCTGAAACTGTGGTTACTGAGTCACCAAGAATTAAAAGCAGTCACTATTCTATTTTTCAAAGCTGAAAAGAGTACCCCCCCCAGGGTAACTTCATATGGTACCCAACATGTTGCTTAATAATAAGAAAATAACAATAAGCTCAAACAAATATAACACTTTACATGCTGGGCATTGTTCTAAAGGTTTTACTCATTTATTCTTCAAAATATCCCCTGGGGAACTGGATACAGACAGTAGTGTTTGCCTGTGGTCCCAGCTACTCAGGAGACTGAGTCAGTTCAGGAGAACTGATTGAGCCCAAGAGTTAAGACCAGTAGAAGCAACATAATGAAACCAAGTCTCAGGAAAAAAAAAAAAAGTTGGGCATAATGATGTACCACACCTTTAATCCCAGCACTTGGGATGCATAGGCAAGCCGATCTCTTTGAGGCCAGCCTGGTCTACATAGCAAGTTCCAGGCTAACCAGGGCTACACTGTGAGACCCTGTCTCAACATAAAAAAGGAGGGGGAGTGACTACTCTTATCAATAGTCCTCCTCCATTTTACAGCCAAGGAAGCTGAGACAAAGGGAAAATAGACAAATTATGTAGTATGCTAGGTAGAGTGTTACAGGGACAATATAGCACAGTAAGGGGTTAGGGGACAGAAGGGTTGGGGAGGTATACAATTTTATATTGAAGGCCAAGGTGACATGAAGGCCTCACCATGAAGGGAACGTCTAATCTAAAATTTAAAGGAGGACAAAAAGAAAACCTATATTTACTAGAAGAAAAACTTTCTAGACAGAGGGAAGGCATTTTGCAAAGAGGCAGATCTCAAAAAAGGAGGCCCAAAAGGAAGAGGGCGACAAGAGTAGAAACTGGCTTCTTCTCAGAGCAAGACAGGAAGCATTAGGGACTTTGAGCAGAGTGAAATGGTCCAACTTGTTCTAACTCAGGATCCCTCTGGCCCCTGGGTTAAGACTAATCTAGCAAGATACATGGCAATGGCTCTGTGCAGAGGTGTAACAGAGCTTGTGAGAGAGGCAGCCAGATTCTGACTACGTCCGAACATGGAGGGGGCAGAACTGGCTGGCTGACAGTATGTGGAGTATGAGGAGAAAAAAGAGAGACTGAGGTCCGTGCCGAGCATTCTGGCCCCGGCACTCAAGAAGGGAGATGAGAAAGACTCAAAACATCAGGGAGAGAGCATAAGGGGATGGGGGACCCTAGAAATTTGTTTTGGGAGTGAATAAATTGGTGTTGAGTTGGAATTAAATCTATGAGAAGGCTCTTCAGGTTACTTCAGACTCATCTGTTGTTTACCACGTACTTAAAAGCCAACAGTTGCTGGGCGTGGTGGTGCACGCCTTTAATCCTAGCACTTGGGAGGCAGAGGCAGGCGGATCTTTGTGAGTTCAAGGCCAGCCTGGTCTACAGAGTGAGTTCCAGGACAGCTGGGGCTACAGAGAGACCCTGTCTCGAAAAGACAAAAAAAACACACACACACACAAAAACCCAACAGTAGCCGGGCATGGTGGTGCACGCCTTTAATCCCAGCACTTGGGAGGCAGAGGCAGGCAGATGTCTGTGAGTTCAAGGCCAGTCTGGTCTACAGAGTGAGCTCCAGGCCAGCTGGGACTAAAGGGAAACCCTGTCTCAAAAATAAAAAAATAAAATAAAAAGCCAACAGTAACATAGATTTACTAAATCCAAAATCCAGTAACTTAGGAAGCATTTTGTAAACTGGATGGTTTACTTAATTTCCCTGGGGCCTCGGTTTCTTCAGATGTCAGATGGAGAAAATAACAATAACCATGTCCCTAAATAGTTGTGAATGAGATCATATACGTCAAGTGCTCAGACCCACATCTGTGGTACAGAGTAAGTTCAATACATGTTAAGTATTTCTTATCCTTCATCTCAGTAAATGCTAAGGACACTTCTGAAACAATTGGAAAATGAAGTGACTCAGGCAAGGTCACACAGTTAGGCAGGAATGGAAAACCTGCAGCAAGATCAGACTTATTCTGTACAACACTGCCTCCCAGTGCCAAAACACTGATGCATGGATTTGTACACCAGAGCAATGCAAACACAGCTGTTGAGTTTGTTTGCTTACACTTTAAAAAAAAATTTTTTTTAATTGTATTTATTTCTGTATGTGTACGAATGTACTGTTTGCATGCAAGTTTGTGCACCCGTGTCATGCAATGCTGCGGAGGTCAGAAGAGGGTGTCAGATTCCCCTGGAACTGGAGTTCTCCTGGAATTGGAGTTTCAGACGGTTCTCGGCCCCCATGTGGGTGCTGGGGATCGAACCTGGGGCCTCTGTAAGAGCGGTCGGCGCTCTTAACCGCTAGGCCATCTCTCCAGCCCATTTGCTTACACTTTCAAACAAAACAAGAAAGTAGAACCCACTGTTTCCTGGCTGTGGACAGCTATCCAGGCTTTTTTGGGGAGTGGGGTGGGGGGGGGTAGGGGCCTGTGTGGTAGATTTCTTAGGAAGTAAGGAAACCTCAGTTCTGACATTGATAATATGAACAATTGTATTCCAGAGCAAGATATTTATTCTCTGGGATGCAAACTGTCTCCAGTGCCCCTTTCAGTTCCAAAACACAGAACTCTTATCTACAAAGAAAAAAGCAAAACATTTTACAACTCAGTTTAAACTAGAAAAATAAGGCTACCTAAGCATTATCTTGCTCAAATGAAAATGTGAATGCAAAATGGCAAAATAATATCACATGCAGTAACTTGAAATTAAAGACATCTTAAAATGAGAACCTGCTGAGTGTGGTGGTGCATGCCTTCAGTCCCAGCATGAGGCAGAGGCAGGTGGACTTCCCTGTGAGTTTTTTTTTAATTTTTTAATTAATTTTATTTATTTCTGTATGTGTATGAATGTACTGTCTGCATGCAAGTTTGTGCACCCGTGTCGTGCAATGCTGCGGAGGTCAGAAGAGGGTCTCGGATTCCCCTGGAACTGGAGTTCTCCTGGAATTGGAGCTTCAGACGGTTCTCGGCCGCCATGTGGGTGCTGGGGATCGAACCTGGGTCCTCTGCAAGAGCGGTCGGCGCTCTTAACCGCTAGGCCATCTCTCCAGCCCCACATCTCCTTTTCTTTTTTTTTTTTTTTAAGGCCAGCAGAATCTTAACCCTGGAACCACAGAGGCAAGGTACTGATGCAAGTGGTGAGTTTTTTGTAGTTGTTTCTTCCCTCGTGGTGAGGTTTTTTTTTTTTTTTTTTTTGTTTTTGTATGTGTATGAATGCATGTAGGTTTGTGCACCCGTGTCGTGCAATGCCGCGGAGGTCAGAAGAGGGTCTCGGATTCCCCTGGAACTGGAGTTCTCCTGGAATTGGAGTTACAGACGGTTCTTAGCCGCTATGTGGGTGCTGGGGATCGAACCCGGGTCCTCTGCAAGAGCAGTCGGTGCTCTTAACCGCTAGGCTATCTCTCCAGCCCCAGAAATCATGCTAGTTTTAAGAATGACATTTGCTCTTACACTTTTAGCTCTGCACGAGGTGTTCTTCAGAAGCGCCCGCGGAAAATAATTCAAGCCCGGTAAGATCTAGCTCAGAGTCCCTGAGTGAAAACCATAGCCTCTAGCAAGATTCTGGCCAAGTTAGCCAGAGGGCGCGGGGGATGGGGGGAGAGTGGCGTGAGCTTCTGGGTATGGGTGGGCGCTGCCCGCGGGGGACCAGGCAAGGTATGATTGGAGCCGGATGCGATCCGGTCTGCACAACAGTCGAGGTGGGGCTAGCCTCACTAGGGCACAACCTGCGAGGCCTGAACTCCCAGGCCTCATCTCAGCCCCGAGTCCTGGGACAGGATGGGCCCAGGCAATCGCTGACTGCTCCACACCCCAAACCAGCAGCCCTGAACCCTAGGCCTCCCCCACGCGCCACTTACCAGCCATTGACCTCATTTTGGGAGTTCACGTCCACCCCGCTCTCCACCAGTTTTTGCACTTCCCGAATGTCCCCCAAGGCCGCGGCCTCCCGCAGCCTCTCCTGCTGCTCCTTCTGCTCTAGGAGGGCGCTCATCTTCCCCTGGGCCCAAGGCCCCTCGGCCACCCCGCCCGGAGCCTGTCAGCGCCGCCGCCGCCTCCGCGGCCCGCTCCCAGCCATGGGGAGGGAGCGCGGGGATCAGCCGCCTAGCTAGCGCTCGCGCCGCCGCCCGCACCCGGCCCGGGCCCAGTGCCCCTTCCTGCCCGCCAGCGGATCCCCTGCAGCTCGCGGCCCACAGGCCCAGGCCTTCTCCCCCGCCGCGCCTCGGAAGGCCGGCTCCGGGGGACCCTATTCAGTGTGACAACCTTGACCCAGATATTTTCCGTTCCGATCCACAGCCCCGCCGCTCTGGCTGGCTGTTTATGTAACTACAGCCCAGTATAATCTGCTGTGATTCATCGGCTATTTTTAGACCTCCCCATCCCGCTGCTTCCACGGAGGACAGACCCTTGAAAATATGGGGGGGGAGGGGGGGGATATGGGGGAGGGTTTTTGAGGGCCAGAAAAACCTTATTCTCTGGCGCAGGCTGTTTACCACACATCAAAAATAATTGGTGGGTTCCCCCTCCCGAAAGTTTGGTCCGCTCTTTTTCCTTATCTGAGCCAATTCTCGCCGAGTAGGACAAGAAAATGGGCTGAGAAAGATCCTACTATATAATACGCCTATTATTGTAGAGATAAATGACTTTTTTTTTTGCCAGTGCTTGGGACCATTCAGCCAGAATATTTATATATTTATTTTGTTATTGTTTTACCTCTCATCGTTTTAGACAGAAGAAATTCCCGCTATCTTGGCTTTCATGAAAAATATTAACATTGTTTACAGTTTTATAAACGAATTCGTTATAGCTTATAAATCATAATTACTCTTCATGAAAGTCATGCAAGGAAGAAAGAAAAAAAGGAAGAGCACCAAAGGAGCTTTAGTCACCCTGGTTCCTATCCCAGGCCCTCAGGGTGTGTTTATAAACAGCAATGTGCTGGACTCCTTGCCTAATCTATCTAATGAGGCTCAGAGCCTTGGTTGGCACTGTTCTACCCAGTGGGAGAAGAAAATATTGTTTTATTGAGCCTAGGTGCCTTGGAGAGATTACTCATTTGGCACTGATGAGAATTTTGCAGATGGGGTGAGAGGATTAAGGAAAGTGCCCTGGAGAGGCCGTCAGGAGGGCCTGGACAACAGGGGAGATGAAATAGGAAGAGACAAATTTAGGTATAGAGTCTTCATTCCATCTCTCAGGGCTGCCAGGGGCTACACAGCAAGCATTTACCTGTTTAAGAAAAAGCAATGTCTGTTTATTATGATACAGTAATTCACACAGTACACACTGCACACCAGGTACTGCTGAATATAAACAGTCTAAACACTTCAATTGGCCTCAGTGCAAACTGGAACTCTGCTTGAGCTTATACATTTATTTGTTTGCCCCAATTTAAATTTTAATTCTCAGATTCAGCATGACACTCCATCTGAAGCTGATATGAATGAAACGGGGTCATTTCACACGATTTGAGTGACATGGGAAGAGAGAGTGATCTCTTTTTTTAAAGGCATTTTTAATTTTTTGTATTTTGTTGTGAGTATATGAGTGTAAGTCCATCACAAATGTGCAAAGTCCACAGAGGCCAGAAGAGGGCGTTGGATCCCTTGGAACTAGAGTTATGGACATTGTTAGCTGTCATGTAGATGCTGGGAACAAAACCCAGGCCTTCTGGAGGAGCAGCCAGTGAGCCATGGAGCCCTTAAAGGCATAAAAAAAAAAAAGATAGTGGACTGTGGATATAGTGATGGAGCACTTTCCTAAGCAAGGCCCTGAGTTCCAGGACCAGAATTGCAAAGAAATAAAACAGCAACAACAAAACTGGGAGGTGGTAACTGTACTCCAAAACCTGTAAGTTTTTTCAAGAGTTTGCTGAATTTTCTTTCCTTAAAAGGATTAAAAGGCAAGCCGAGCATGGTGGCGCAAGCCTTTAATCCCACCACTTGGGAGGCAGAGGCAGGCAGATCTCTGTGAGTTCAAGGCCAGCCTGGTCTACAGAGTGAGTTCCAGGACAGCTGGGGCTACAGGGAGACCCTGTCTCGAAAAGACAAAAAAAAAAAAAAAAAGTTTAATAAAAAAGGATTATATGTATTCAATGTTATTTAATTCAGTGGCTTTAATGTTAATTATTTCAGAGACTTAAACCAGGGCCTCTTACATAATTAGGCAAGTACTACATTAAGCTAGGTCTCCAGCCTACCAAGATCTTTTTTTGTTTTTTGGTCTTTTTTAAGACAGGTTCTCCCTGTAGCCCCAGCTGTCCTGGAACTCACTCTGAAGAGGCTGGCTTTGAACTCACAAAGATCTGCCTGCCTCTGCCTCCCAAGTGCTAGGATTAAAGGCGTGCGCCACCACACCCGGCTAAACTTTTTTTTTAATGTGTATGAGTGTACTGTCTGCATGTAGGTTGGTGCACCCATGTCGTGCAATGCTGTGGAGGTCAGAAGAGGGTGTCAAGATTCCCCTGGAACTGGAGCTGGGTGTGGTGGCCCACGCCTTTAATCCTAGCACTTGGGAGGCAGAGGCAGGCGGATCTTTGTGAGTTCAAGGCCAGCCTGGTCTACAGAGGGAGTTCCAGGGCAGCTGGGGCCACAGGAAGACCCTGTCTCGAAAAAAAAAAAAAAAAAAAAAAAGTTTAATAAAAAAGGATTATATGTATTCAATGTTATTTAATTCAGTGGCTTTAATGTTAATTATTTCAGAGACTTAAACCAGGGCCTCTTACATAATTAGGCAAGTACTACATTAAGCTAGGTCTCCAGCCTACCAAGATCTTTTTTTGTTTTTTGGTCTTTTTTAAGACAGGTTCTCCCTGTAGCCCCAGCTGTCCTGGAACTCACTCTGTAGACCAGGCTGGCTTTGAACTTACAAAGATCCGCCTGCCTCTGCCTCCTGAGTGCTAGGATTAAAGGCATGCACCATCATGCCCGGTTTAAGATCTCCTTAAACCCAATCTCTATTTTAGTTCCCAATCCTTTATTAATTCTCGAGTAACAAACAAACAAAATACCCAGGGATACAGATAGAGCTCAGTAGCTGGACTACCCTTGAGACTCTGTATTTAATCCCTGCTCCCACAAAACCCAAACTTATCCTGAAACCAAAAACAAACTTCTAATCTTGACTAGGTGTGGTGATTCATGCCTACAATCCCAGCTTTCAGGAGGCAGAGGCAGGTGGAGCTCCGTGAGGTGGAGGCTGGCCTATATAAGTACCAGGCCAGCCAAGACTACATAGTGAGATCTTGTCTCAAACAAACAAAACCCAAAACTTTAAATCTTGGTTATAAATAAGTGGAACTTGATACATGCTCCATTACCTCCATTTGACTATACTAGGTCTCATCTCTAAGGAAGTCACCCAATTCACTGGATGATCAGCCTGCAACTGTCAGGAACTTCCCTAGTCACTGAGGATACTACCGTAATCAAATCTGAGTCCCCAACTTCAAAAAACACAGTGTAGCAGGAGGGGATGAGCTGAGCAAGAACGGACTACGCGTTACCATAGACAGCATGACAAGTGGCAGAGCGGTGGTAAGCCAGCATGAAGCTAGAAACCAGACTGCCCCGGTCTGCACACCAGGACTGACACTCCTCAAATCAGATGAGTTATTTTACCTTCCTGTGCCTCAAATCCCGCATCCATGAAGCAGGAAGGACAATAGCTGTACTCTGTAGGATTGTGTGGATTGAGTGACTGACATGTATAAATGCACTCTCACAAGTCAGGGAAGACTTCCTGATGGACTGAGGAGGAGGCTGTGAGGAGAAAGCAAGGATAATCCCTGAATTCCCCCCCACCCCCCGCATTTTTCCATTTTGACTTTATATTACTCTAAAATATGCATACGCACCCACCATCCATATACAATCCCTGTATTTCAGATTGATTAGAGCTGCCAGATTTTAAAGGATGAGAGATTTGAGGTTCAGAATGGTTTAAACCTGAATTCATTTGGGGGAGCAAATAAGACAGAGTCTCTATGTGTAGCCTAGGCTAGCCTGAATCTCTTTAGTCCAAGCTTGCCTTGAACTCATAGCACCCCTCCTGCCTCAACCTCTCCAGTGCTGGATTACAAGCATGGGCTATCATGTCCCACATGAATTCACCTTGTGTGTGGTATGTGTGTCTACACGTTCCAGTGTGTGCATGTGGGTGGACACAAACGCACATGTATGTGGTTGTGAGCACGGTTGGTAAGCATGAGCATCTTCATATCTTCCTCAATTGATTCTCCATTTTATTTTTTGAAATAGGGTCTCTCGCTGATGTTGGAATTTACCAATTCAGTTTGACTGACCAGCAAGCCCTGGGGACCAGAGATCTCCCCCTCGTTATGTGGGTATGGGGTCAGTTCACTCAGCATTTTGTTTTGGGGCTTTTTAAGACAGGGCCTCACTATGTAGCCCTAGGTGGTCTCACTATGTAGATTAGGCTGGGCTCAAACTCACAGATATCTGTGTGCCTCTCCCTCCCCAGTGCTGGACTAGGATTAAAGGAGTGTATTCCGTACACTTGGCTTTCATTCAGCGTTTAAGTGGGTGCTGTAGATCTGAACTCTGGTCCTCATGCTTGCAATGTGTTCTAGTTTGCTTCTCTGTTGCTGTGAAAAAACACGCTACCAAAACCAATTGTGGAGGGTTTATGTGGCTCACCTCCCAGTTCTAGTTCACCACTGAGGGAAACCAGGGCAGGCAGGAGCCTGAAGGTAACAGCTGAGCACAGACCAAGGAGGAACCCTGCTTGTTGGCTTGCTCCTCTGGCCTATGTTTAGTCTGCTTTTTTTTTTTTTTTTTTTTTTTTTTTNTAAAAATGTAAATTTTTAAATTTTTTTTATTTTACTTTAAGATTTCACTTAAATGAGGAAGGAAGTGTGAATCTATGCAAGAGTATATAATATCTCCAACTCATATCATCACTAGTACATTTGTAATTACTCTATGGTTCTCTCAAATTTTTTTTGGCTTTTTAAGACAGGGTCTCCCTGTAGCCCCAGCTGTCCTGGAACTCGCTCTGAAGACGAGGCTGGCCTTGAACTCACAAAGATCTGCCTGCCTCTGCCTCCCGAGTGCTAGGATTAAAGGCGTGTGCCACCATGGCTGGCTTAGTCTGCTTTCTTATGTATAACCCAAGGGTAGCACTGGCTACAATTGCCTGGGTCTTCCCACATCAGTCAACAATTAAGAAAATGGCCCTCCGGCCAATCTGATGGATGCAATGCCTTATGAGGTTCCTTCTTCCCAGGTTTGTCAAGTTGACAACTAATGTTATCCAGCACAGGTGGCAAGTACTTTACTGACCTCGCCATCTCCCAGCCCTGAATTCTGCCTGCCACTGCTTCCCGAGTTCTGGGATTACAGGCATGCACCACCATGCCCAGCTCTGAATTCACTTTTTAATCAAATTGAACTGTCCAAGGACCTTTATTTCTTTTGTTGCTGAGGACCAAACCCAGGCCCTCACACATGCCCTCTACCACTGAGCTAGGCCAGTCTGGTCTACATAGTGAGTTCCAAGCCAGCTGGGGCTACAGGGAGACCCTGTCTCAAAATAAACAAGCAAGGAAACAAACAAACAAACAAGAATCCAGAAAGATCTGGGCTGGAGGTTTGTCAGTCATCAGTAAAAGGTGTTAGTTGAAGTCGTGGAAACAGACGAGATAACCCTAAGGGAGTTAATGAATACGGAGAAAAGATAGCCACACAGAATCCGGAAGAACACTCAACATTCTATGATAGACAGGAGAGAAAGTCTCAAAGAACCTGGAGGAGGAAGAACTGAGTAGGAGAGAGAGAAAAGCAGAGGAAGGGCTTAGTGACCAGCGACTCAGGCTCGAGTAAGAGAGGACCGAAAGGTCAAGTGTTTTACCTTAAGGAGATTGCTGCTGACCTTGGAAAGTCACAGGGGAGAGATGGAGATGACATTGGTTTTCTCCATATCACCCAGACTGGTCTGAAACTGTAGCCAAGGATGATCTTGACCTTCTGATTCTCCTGCCTCAGCCTCCCAAGTATTGTATTTTACCCTTTTTTTGGTTTTCTTTCCTCTACTTCATCCATAGGACTCAAAGCTTTTCTGGGTTTTTAAAATTTTTTGTTTTTAATATTTATTTTATGTGTATTGTTATGCCTGCATGTGTGTAAGTGCACCCATGTAGGACAATGCTTGAGGAAAACAGAAGGCTGCACTGGACCCCCTGGATTCAAACCAGGGTCTTCTCCAAGAACAGCCAGTGCTCTTAACTGCTGAGCTTTCTCTCCAGCCTCCCTTCCCCCCTTGGACACAGGGTCTCATTATGTACCCTGGCTGACTTGGAACTCACACTTCAGACCAAGCTGCCCTTGAACCCACAAAGATCTGCCTGCCTCTGCCTCTTAAGTGCTGGAATTAAAGACATAACCACCAAAGTTAGGAGAGGGATTTTTTTTTAACTTAAAAAAATTTTTTTTAATTTTATTTATTTTTGTATGTGTATGAATGTACTGTCTGCATGTAGGTTTGTACACCCGTGTCATGCAATGCCACAGAGGTCAGAAGAGGGTCAAGGATTCCCCTGGAACTGGAGTTCTCCTGGAATTGGAGTTAGAGACGGTTCTCAGTTGTCATGTGGGTGCTGGGGATCGAACCCGGGTCCTCTGTAAGAGCAGTCCGTGCTCTTAACCGCTAGGCTATCTCTCCAGCCCCAGGAGAGGGATTTTTTTTTAAAGCTTTTTTTTTTTTCTTTCTTTTTTTGTCTTTTTGAGACAGGGTCTCCCTGTAGTTCTGGCTGTCCTGGAACTCACTATATAGACCAGGCTGGCCTTGAACTCACAAAGATCCCCCTGCCTCTGCCCCCAAGTGCTAGGATTAAAGTCGTGCACCACTACCCCCGCCAGGCTTAAATACTTTTTGAGGGGCATGGTAGCACACATCTTTAATCACAACCCACTATTTTTTTTACTTTTTTTTGGTATTTTTGAGACAGGGTCTCCCTTTAGTCCTAGCTATCCTGGAGCTCACTCTGTAGACCAGGCTGGCCTCAGACTCACAGAGATCCACCTGCCTCTGCCTCCCAAATGCTAGGATTAAAGGCAAGCGCCACCACGCCCGGCTTAATCACAGCACTCTTTAAGCAGAAGTAGGAGGATCTCTGAGATTGAGGCCAGCCTGGTCTATTCAGTGAGCTCCAGGGCAGCTGGGGCTTATAGAGGGATTCTGTCTCAAAAACAAAATAAAACAAAAATAAAAATTATTCTTCCGGACATTCAGTACTTTTCTTGTTTTACCACTTCCACGTTTTTGAAACTTTCTTTTTTGCTTTTCTTGACTCTCAAGTCTTCCAATTTCTGGTAGAAGAAGCATGCCAGATTTCTTACCCCTCTAGGAAGCAGAGGTTGGAGAATCAATCTTGAGTTTGAGGCCAGCCTTAGCTACAGAGTAATCTTTTTTTTTTTTTTTTAAAGATCAGTTAGTAAGAAAGATTAATGATGAGCCTTGTATGATGGTACATGCCTTTGATCCCAGCATTCAGGAGGTGGAGGCAGTTGGAGCTCTGTGAGTTCAAGGCCAGCTGGGGCTACAGTATATATAAGTAAATAAAGTATTAAAAAAGAAATTCCAGAATGAGAGCTGGATAGACATGTCAGTGCTGGGGAGAGATAAGAGGATCCCTGGGGATTGCCACCCTAATCCCGATCTGAGTCCTAGGGCCCAGTGAAGAGACCCGGTCTCAAAAAAAAAAAAAGGAACAGTCCTAAGGAATGGACACCGGAGGTTGGCCGCCGTCTGGCCTCCACGTGCACCTGCATACACATAAACATAATATTCACACACACACGCACACCACATAAAGAAAAATAAATTCCAGAATGGGAGTGCACAGGGACTGAATACCTACACCCCACCTAGCCTGTTCCTATGAACCAAGAGAATCGGACAAAGCCAGATAAAGTCGTTAAGAATTTAGCTTAGTAGCGGAGCACTGAACGTTAGGTCTTAGGTTCGCTTCCCAGCACCGGCGGGGGGAGTGGGGGCGGATAAGTCCAGAAGGACCAGGCAGTGACCACAGTGACTAGGAAAATGGAGTCCGAACACGACCGCTGCTGGCTGATCCTATTTCCCTTGGAAGATGGCACCATGGGCACCACGTGGACAAAGAGACCTGTTCTCCATGTGGAGGCCAGGCAAAGCTTCCAGAACTCAACTACTGTTTATCTAAGCGGAAAAAGCCCGGGAAGCCCGCGAGCCTCGGCGGTCAGGTTCTCAGACACTCCCGGGCGCAACCTGCAGGGCGGGGTCAGGGCCTGCCCCCCTGGCCCGGCTGGGCGGTCCCGCCCCCGCGCCGCGGAAGCCGCGCCGCCATCGCCGCCAGGGCCTAGGCGTGTCTCCGCAGGCGCACGGCATGCTGGGAAGGCGCCCGGCCAGCGGCCATTTTGTCTTATCGGCTGCTCTTTGGAAGAGGCTTTTCGGCTTGAGAGTGGGCCGAGGCGGGTCTGGGAGCCGAGTGGCTGTTGTTTTTCGTTGGTGGGTGCCTGGGCTGGTGAGAGCAGCCGCCCGGAGGAAGCACCATGATTTCCGCCGCGCAACTGTTGGATGAGTTAATGGGCCGGGACCGAAACCTCGCCCCGGATGAGAAGCGCAGCAACGTGCGGTGGGACCACGAGAGCGTAAGTCCCGCGGGCCTTGGGCCTGTGCCCGGGCACCTTGGGGAGGGGAGGGCGCGGGCCGGGCGGCGGAGCGATTTGGGGCCCGGGCACTACGAGCTGAGCACCTGACCCGGCGGCGGAGGGAGGCGGACGGGAGGTTGCACGCGGCCCCGGGGACCGGCTGATGTGGTGTTCTGTGGAGTCCGGCAGAGCGCCTGGCGGCATGAAAACAGCACCTGGGGAGACCGGGAAACGCGGGAACGGAAGGAGGGGTGTCAATGCATCTAGAGGCTCCGAGTCCTCGCATATATAGAAGAGCAAATTCTTCCCGTTATTTGGGTTCCGCCGTCGGGTTTAGACTGCGATTTCTGGCCGGTGTATGGTCAGAACCGGGGAGTGTCTTATTTAGGGGTAGTTCTCTTTCCACACTTCTTTGGGAAAGTAGAAATTTAAACGAGGGAAGAAGTTCGTACAGTTCATCGTAATGGTTTCAAGTGCTGTGGGATGACAACCGGTCAAGTCTCTCAGGTAGACGTTGGTGGTTTTTGCTTTCACGTACACAGTCGATCCTTTTGCCCCTCCAAGGAGGGTTAAATGCAACCCCAGGTTCATAGATGAGCATGGAGAAGCTCACACAGGGTCTCTTGGTAAATCAGTTGGTGAAGCTAAACTTAATCTTCGTAATGCCGTTCGCTTTGCAAATACTGTGCTGTACTTAAGATATTTTTGACTAGTTTTGAACATGGAGCATAATTGCCAACCAAATATGAGAAAAATGTTTCGACAGAAACGTTTTTTTTTTTTTTTTTTGCTTTTTGAGACGGGGTTTTTACTTTGGTAGGCCAGTTTGCCTTTTGAATCCTCCTGCCTCTCAGCCTCTTCCTGAGCCCTAGGGTTTGTAGGCATCACCAGACTTGGCCAACATCCAGGTAAGCTTTTCAGGAAAATAAATTTCAGCAAAAAATAAATTCAGGAAAATAAATTGTTTTTAAACACAGGCATTGAGTAGAGTAAAATTTGTTTCCCAGTGCAGGAAAACAAGGTGGTGGGTGGTAGGTGAGTCTTTACCTCAAAGGGGCTTGGCTAAAATGTTGTATGGAGTTAGTAACTGAGTCCAAAGTGGTATAAAGTGTTCTTAGGGTGGGATTTATTGTGTAGGATATTGAGTTATTCATGTGTATGTGATCTATTTCAATGTTTGACTTTTTTTGTATGTGACTATTGGGATTTTTGTTTTGTTTTTTGTTTGAGACAGTCTCCTGGAACTAGCTGCATAAATCATGCTGGCCTGGATCCACCTGCCTCTTGCCCCCCACACCCTTCCTTGTTACATGGATTTTTTCAGTGTTTATTTTCCCTCTTCATTTGTCCCAGTATAAGTCCAAGTTACTGTTTGTTATCTAGACCCTTTCTGCTTTCATGACCTAACACAGTGAGGTAATTCCCCCAAGCCAATTAACTTCTGTCTTTTTTTTATTTAAAACATTTAAAAAAATTTTTTATGTGTGTTTGTGATTTGCCTGCATATTTGTAGGTGCATCGCATAAGTGCACTGCCTGGAAAGGCCAGAAGAGGGTGTTAGATCTCCTGGAACTGGAGTTACAGGCTGTTCTTAGCCCCCGTATAGGTTCTGAGACCCCCCCATGCACACAAAGCAAATTTTAAAAATTAATTAAAAAATATCAGTAGGTTGCATGGCACCACCTATTAAATATTTTCTGCTTTATTCTATAGTAACATTGTATTGGGTTCTGTTACCACGTATGTTGAGTAACTGCTATTTATTTTTTATCTCTGGCACAATGAGTTAGTAGCTAGTGTACTGAACACTTCATGTACCCTGTTCAGTTCAGTAATGCCAGTACACGCACAAATTATTTTCTTTATGTCTCTTACGTCCTCTTTTCTGTTGTTGTGATAAAATATCTTGACAAAAGCAATCTAAGGGAGAAAGGGTTTATTTTGCCTTGCAGTTCTGCAGGGGATACTGTCCACCCTGGCAGCAGGGGGATTAGGCTGGCCAGTCACCCTGCACTGGTAGTTCAAAGCCAAGAACAGGAAGTGGAGTCAGGCTATGAAACCTCAAAGCCCACCCCAGGGGCATACTTCTTGCAGGAAGGCTCCATCTTCTGATGGTTTCACAATCTTCCCAGATCAGGTATTTGAACACATGAGCCTGTGGGGGGCATTTCATATTTAAACAATAAGTTACCTTGGGAAAATGTGTGCATATATATGAATACATTTGTAATATGCACACTATTAGTTTTGATTTTTCACAAAGCATGAAGGCAGCCTAAGTTAGGGAATGCATATATTCATTTATTCAACAAATACATTACTCTATTTTTATTTTATGTGTATGAGTATTATGCCTGCATGTATGTAAGTGCATCTGTGTGGTGCTGTTCCCAAAGAGGTCAGAAGAGGGTGTGGATCCCTTGGAACTGGAATTATAGGCTGTTGTTAGCCACCATGTGGGTGTTGAGATTCCAAAATAGGTCCTCTGCAAGAGCAGCCAGTGCTCTTAACCACTGAGCCATCTCTCCAGCCCCAGAAATTGCATTATTCTTAAAGTAATAGAAAAATGTAATGCAACACTTGGCTATAGAGAGCCAAAGTATAATGACGAATTAGTAAATACACTTTAGTGACAAATTATGAGTCCAGTGGGGGAAGTAGAGAGCATAGTGAGCCTTGGAGGGGCCGTCTCATTCAGCCCAGGACAGGCCTTTCATGCGAAGTGGCCTTAAATATTGGAATTAAAAGGGTTGATAGAGATCTGTAAGCCTGAGGGAAGAGAGGAGAGAAGGCATGTTACTAGCTTGAACTAAAGATTGAAGAAAATCATTTAAGTTGGGAAGTTGTAAATAGTGTTACATACAACTGGAGCCCTTGTTTGGTATTGTAAGATATGGATCCAATAGATAGATGGGCAGGAATTAAGTTTGGGTTGCATTCCATGGGTAAACAGTTGAAGGCTTCTAAACATCAGAGATGTTTACTGCCCAGCTGCTGTGAAAAATTGAAATTTTATGACCAAAAATTTGTAGCAGTAAGTAGGAGTGTGTGAACATGACCACAAAGCAGTGTGAATAAGACAGGAAAGAATTATTTGGAAGAGTGATGTGATGTAGCCGAAGCAAAACTACATGCTCTCTGCCCCCCTCCCCCACAAGGGATCAGACAGGGTCTCCCTGTAGCCTCAGCTGGCCTGAAAACACTCTGTGTAGACCACAGTGAGCTCAGACTCAAGGCCTCCTGAGTGCACCTTGGTTTTATTTTTAATTATATGTGGGAGCAGGTGTCTGATGAGTCCAGAAGAGGCTATGGGATCCCTGGAGCTGCAGTATGAGCTCTCAACCTCCCTCCCCTTCCCTCCCCCTCCCTTCTTCTCCCCCCCTCCCTCCCCCCCTGCCTCTCCCTCCCTCCTTCCCTCTCCTCTCTCCTCTCTCCTCTCTCCTCTCTCTTTTCTCTTCTTTATCTCGCCTCAGGGACTGACTCATACATTCTTCTGTTCAAAACTTTATCTTTTGGGGGTGGCGCTGGTGAGAAGGCTCAGTGGTTAAGAGCACTGACTGCTCTTGCAGAGGACCTAGGTTCCATTCCCAGCACAGCTGCCTGTAATTCCAGTTCCAGGGGATCCAACACTCTCTTCTGACCTCCGTGGTCATTGCACTACGTGGATACACTTAGATCCATGCAGGCAGCACACTCATACACATTAAGCAAAAAAAGCATGGTAGTGGATGTCTTTAATCCCAGTACACAGGAGGCAGAGGCAAGTGGATCTCTGAGTTCAAGGACAGCTGGGGCTACAGGGAGACCCTGTCTCAAAAAGACACACACAAAAAAAAAACTTTGAGAGGTTTTTTTCTTGTCATCTTTTTCTTCTTCATCTTCGTTTTTTGTCTTTTCTTTTTAAAAATTAGATGACCTGAACTCATTTAGCCAAAAAAAGAATTTGACTAGGCATGGTGATACAGACCTGTAATCCCAGCATTCAGGAAGTTGAGGCAAGAGGATCTCAAATTCTAGGCCAGCCTAGGCTATGGGATGAGACTTTTTTTTTTTTGACAAGGTCTCCCTATAGCCCCAGCTGGCCTAGAGCTCATTCTGTAGACCAGGCTGGCCTTGAACTCACAGAGATCTGCCTGCCTTTGCCTCCCGAGTGCTAGGATTAAAGGCGTCAGCCACCATGCCCGGCTTAAAGATGGTTCTTAGCCACCATGTTGGTGCTGGGAATCGAACCTGGGTCCTTGGTGTTCTTAACTGCTGAGCCATCTCTCCAGCCTCGAGGCCTTTCTTTAAGCAAACCAGAACCAGCCAAACAAAATCTATTTGTTTCTAGCCTTCTGTAGCTGGAATTAAAGTATTATTGCTGGTCAGAAGACTACAGTGTAAAAGGTGCTGCAGACTTTTTCACTGGTAACATTTCCTAGTATTCCTGGATTTTAAGTTAATATGTGTATGAGAGTTGATTTATTTTAATACTTTGTAACTGTCTTAAAATACTAAGTAATTGTAGTTGGCTGTTAAGTGGTTGTTTGTTCAGCTTTGGGATTTATTTTGTTGGAGGGAAAGGGTGAGATAGCTCATTACGTTGCCCAGGCTGATCTCAAAAATCTGCCTCAACCAAGTAGCTGGAGTTACAGATATGCACAGTCTGTGACTGTTATGTAGAAATTTTTATTAACAGCCCTGTCATCAAATACCAGATCGACTGTTGCCAACATGAATTATTTTACCAGTACTTACATTATCAAAAATAAATATTGAATGAATTTACTACCTCTGTGATTTGCATATAAAAATGAAACCTGAAGATGGCCTTAGTGGTGGGGGGAGTGTATGCTTAGCATGTACCAGGTCCTAGGTATGTCCCTTAGGGGATAAAATGGAACTTGACCTTTTTTTTTTAAGCCAAATACCTGTCCGAAGTTAGCAGTCATTTACAGACAGCAGCACCAAGGGTCCATAGCTGTAGATGACTCTAAAGACACATACGAGTTAATGATTTAATTTGAGGCTGTTATACTTGGCTTATGATCTGACTGTGTGGGTGAGAAACAGCTGTACTTCAACTGATTTTTCCCTCCAACTGATCTTGGGAAAGGTTTATCGAGAGTACCACAGACTGTTTTAAGTATTCAGTTAACACAATATTGCTTACTCTTGGATTCAGGTAGATAGAAGAAAATAAAAATCATTAAGATGTTCTTAGTGTATATATATTTTTGTGTGTGTGTGTGTGTGTGTGTGTGTGTGTGTGAGTGTGAGTGTATTGCCTACAGGTTAGTTAAGTGCCACTGTTTTGTGAAATGTCCACAGAGGTCAGAAGAGGATGTCAGATCCTCTAGAACTGGCAGTTTCACCATGTGGGTGCTGGGAACAGAACCCAGATCTTCCCCGCTCATTGAGCTGTCTCTGCAGCCCCCAAAACATTTTTTTTTTATGGGGAAGGGCACAGGGTACAGCACATACAGTCATAGGAGAACATGCCGGAGTCAGTTCTTTTCTTCACCATGTTGGTCCTTGGGATGAACCGAGGATGTCAGGCTTGGTGACAAACATGTCTACCATGGAGCCATCTCACGACTCTTCTTTTTTTTTTTTTTTAAGTTTACTTTGTAGGAGGGAAGGGGTGAGATAGCTCATTATGTTGCTCATCATGCACTCACACAACAAAAACTTAAAAAAAACTTTTTAAATGGAAAAGTGATGTTTTGGAATTTTGATTAATGTGCCTTGGCTTACCTGTTATGGAATTAAATATGGAGTAGAGCAGTTTGGAGATGTATCTGAAATAATTAAAAAGACTAGTGAGCCAGGTATGATGGTGCATAGCTGGTGATCCCAGAACTCAGGGAACTTAGTCAAAGGGATTGCCAGTTCAAGGCTAATCAGCAATACTCTGTCTTGAAACCAGTGGAAGCTGGGCGTGGTGGTGCACGCCTTTAATCCTAGCACTTGGGAGGCAGAGGCAGGTGGATCTTTGTGAGTTCAAGGCTAGCCTGGTCTACAGGGTAAGTTTCAGGTCAGCTGGGGCTACAGGGAGACCCTGTCTCGAAAAGACAAAAAAAAAAAAACAACAACACAGTGGAAGAGAATTGGTTTAATGTTCATAGTTTTTTCTTTATAATATAGGAATCTACCAAGAGTCATTAAAATATTGGTATGTGTGAAAATACCTAGTATTTCATAGATATATTTTAAGCTAAAATAAAGTAAAATTACTTTAAATGAGTATTGTCTTTGATTCAGACCATGAATTCTGAGTCCTTGTCTGTAATCTTCTCTTGGTCTATTAGAAGATTAGACGGATGGCAAGAGAGAATAGAGACCTTGGGCCTGGATTTGGACCCCAAGACCACAAGAACTAAAAAATAAAAGTTTCTTTAATCCTAGCACTTGGGGGGCAGAGGCAGGCAGATCTTTGTGAGTTCAAGGCCAGCCTGGTCTACAGAGCAAGTTCCAGGACAGCTGGGGCTACAGGAAGACCCTGTCTTGAAAAGACAAAAATAAAAAATAAAAAATAAATAAAAGAATCTGAAAGAAAAAATTAGAGTGAGACATTACATATTATATACACATATTGGACTGTCACTCTATCACATGTAAATGACAAAAGATTTATAAGAATGGTGTAGGTTTTTTTTTTTAATAACATCCTCTTTATTCTGGGATATCTTACATTTGTTGTGTGTGGAGTCAAGAAATAAAAGTAGAAACTGGGTGGGATGGCACATGCCTTTAATCCTAGCACTGGGAGGTAGAAGCAGGCGGATCTCTGTGAGTTCAAGGCCAGCCTGGTCTACAGAGTGAGTTCCAGGATAGCTGGGGCTACAGGGAGACCCTGTCTCAAAAATACACACACAAAAAAAAAGAGAGAGAGAAAAGAAAGTCGGAAATAGCTGGAAGAGTTGGGAAATAAGAGATGCTATCCCCAGGAAAGAAAACAGTTAAGTCAATATTTGTATCATCTTCATGGCCAGGTCTTTTTTTTAATTATTATTTCTTTTTTTAAATTATTTTTTATGTGTACCAGTATGCTGTGCATGTAGGTTGATGCACCCGTGTTATGCCTCGGAGGTCAGAAGAGGGCATTGGATTCCCCCCTGGAACTGGAGTTAAAGACGGTTCTTAGCCGCCATGTGGGTGCTGGGAATCAAACCCAGGTCCTCTGTGAGAGCAGTTGACGCTCTCAACCACTGAGCCATCTCTCCAGCCCCAAATTCTATCTATCTATCTATCTATCTATCTATCTATCTATCTACCTACCTACCTACCTACCTACCTATCCATCATCATCTGTTTTGCTTGCACGTCTGTAAGTGCACCTGGGTGTGCAGTGCCTGTGAGGCCAGGAGAGGGTATCAGACCTGGAACTGGAGTTAGGAACTGTCACATGGGTGCAGGAGAACAGAACCCAGGTCCTCTACAAGAGCAGCTGTGCTCTTAGCTATTAAATCATCCCCTCAGTCCCTCCTGGCCAGTTCTTACATCTAAAATTGTATATAATAGGTACTTAATGGGAAATGGTAATATTTATACATTTTTTAAATAGCTGAAATTTCTATAGTTCATGGTCATCTTTTACTGAAATTTAAGTGTGAAAGTCACTAAATAATGCAATTCAACAGATGAAGCTTTTACAGTAGGTTGAAGGATGAATATCAAGAAATGAGAAAATATCATTTGGCGCCTTTTTTTAATGGAGGTTTTAGAACTGAACAATTTTTAAAGTACCTTTTTTCTCTCATTAGGTTTGTAAGTACTATCTCTGTGGTTTTTGCCCTGCAGAATTGTTCACAAACACTCGTTCTGATCTTGGTAAGTGAAATTTCTGTTTATTTTTTAATCGAATTTGTTATTTTAAAATTAGACTTCCTTAGCCAGTTAATGGGAACACAGCCTATACTCCCACTAGGAGGCAGGAGGACCTTTAGATGAAGGCAGTCTGAGTTACATAGTGAGTTCAAACTAAACTCAAAACCTTTCTTGATAATTCTGAAGCTTTTTGTTTTCCTTAAAAATTTGCTGATAAGTAATTTTTTGGTTATATTTTGAATATGTTACTAAAAGTCTGCTTAAATATGCTGCCTTTTTAAAATCTGGTGTCTATTTCCACTTGTAGAACACTTAAATGGAAAATTCTTTTTGAGACAGGATTTTTCCCGGTAGCTCAGGCTAGCCTTGGACTTCCTATAAACTGGCCTCCAGCTCCAGCAGTCCTGCTGCCTCAGTCCCCCAAGTGCATACAGGGATAAGCTGCTACACCTGGCTAAAGTGAAACATTTTAAAAGATGTAGAACAGGCAGTAACAAAAAAAAAAAAAAAAAAAAAAAAAGACCAAAAAAAATTTAAATGGCAAATAGTATATATTTTTTAATTAAACTGAAGATGTAAAGGGTAAGTATACAGTATTGATACTCTTTCTTATTATTGCAAACAATGTTAATAATCTGGGATTAGTAAAGCAAGTTGCATTAACTTTTGTCCTTTTTTCTTCTCCATTTCTCAGAATCATTATTTTCCATTACCCTCATTTGAGGATTCCAGTAGTCCATCTGGATTTACTGCTTTGCCTTTGTTATCATCTCCAAAGACTTATCAGGCACTACATTACATTTGAAGGAGAATATGCATCTGTCATTCCTCCCTTTAATCCTAGTAGCTACTAGAGCTGAAACATTAGTTACAAATAAGAAAAAAAGCTGTGCTAGAAGGCAGTGCTCTTAAGCTTCAGCTATGGCAGCCTCTTTACTCAAACTATGACATTTTTATCTTAATGAATAAGATATATTCTAATTACTCTAACATGTAACCAGGAGAAACATGAGCTTCCCAGTGAGCTAGACAAATACAAGTATGAATGGAACAGCTTACCACTGCTGGATAGGGAGAAACAAGGAGAAGAAATGGAAATGTCAAGGCTGGGTGAGGTTGGTGTTGCTTGCATTTAGTTTCTTAGGGTAGTGACTCTGCCTTTTTGTTATGTGGGAAACTAACTGTAGAATAAGGGAAAACAAATGGAGAGGGTCATAATGTACTGGTACACTCTGGAATATGCATTGTCACCCTGGGATGCTCAGAGGGCTCTGGTTTCTTTAGGTAGAGATGCACAGATGCAAGTGTGTAGGGAAATCAGAAGATGACATGTGCCTTTCCATTCTCTGTTTTCTATCATTTCACTCATTCATCTATCTGTGTCTGTCTGTCTGTCTGTATCTATCTAAATCAGTTGACCAACCAACTGACCTATCTGTCTCTGTCTGTCTGTCTGTCTGTCTTGCCACCTATCTACCTACCTATCCATATGTATACATCTTTCCCTTGGAGTATTCTAAGCTTCGTTGTTATCAGCTCTCTAAAGCATTTTTTTACCATCTTACTTATAAGAGCCATGAGTAGCTGCAGACCCCACGGTCACATCTTGACCTAAGGTGCTTGAAAGCACACTTCCTGAGAGGCAGTAAAAAGGAAGTTGTAGGGCATAGTTCTGGCACCACATGGCCTGGGGAAGAATAATAATGCTGCCACATACTAGTGTTATGTTCTTGGGCACTTCTCCTGTCTCAGTTTCTTCATGTATAAAATGATAACCATAATACCATTTAGCCAATGTGATTATTGTATAGATTCATATAAATTGCTTAGAAAAATACCCGGTGTTATTTACCATTATTTGTATTAGAAGTTCATTATCACTAATTGGTAGCAGAGAAAGAGAAGCCTATGCGACCAATAATAAATATCTTAGGCAATAGCTTAATTTGTTGTAGTACTTAAATCAAGGGCATTATGAAAATCATTGTCAAAAAAAAAAAGGAAATCATTGTCTTACACTCAAATCATTTCATCTGTCTTGTGCATATGTGCAGGTTTCTGTGGATGATCGCCTTAAGCAGCTTCAGGAAGCCCACAGAGATTTTGGGCCATCTTCTCAACACTTTCTGTCTAGTAAGTACAAATAAATTTTAGTGAT
>VZQC01009231.1:748701-804287 GCA_009823505.1 Rhizomys pruinosus
GAGATCTCAAATCTCAAGAGTCACACAAGCGTGCCTTTAATACCGACTGGGGGGATAACTCCGCCCCCACAGCCACTAGATCTAATCAAGCCAAAGCCCACACCTTTAATCCCAGCTGGGGGCATAACTCCAACCTCACAGCCACAAAGGCCAATCAAACCAAAGACAGCAGGACCAAACGATCAGCAATCAGCTCGCCAAGGCACCCAGTTCCTACCTGTCTTCCCCTCTTCCTGCCGCTGGGCTCAGGAGATCTCCTTTTTTCAAAGCAAGTAGCTCTTAAAAAGTTTATTATTTTTATGTGTATGAATGTACTGTCTGCATGTAGGTTGGTGCACCTGTGTTGTGCAATGCCGTGGAGGTCAGAAGAGGGCATTGGATTCCCCTGGAACTGGAGTTAAAGACAGTTCTTAGCCACCATGTGGGTGCTGGGAATCAAACCCTGGTCCTCTGCAAGAGCAGATGATGCTCTTAACTGCTGAGCCATCTCTCCAGCCCCAGGATGCACTATTGATGCCAGTGTTGTCCTTTGAGTTTTAGGGCTGCATTATAGCTAGAAGAGTATAAATTTTCAAATGTAGGCAAGGCACAGGGCAATAGTTAGCAGACATGAAATTATATATTTTTTTAATTTTTATTTCTGTATGTGTATGAATGCACTGTCTGCATGCAGGTCTGTGCACCCTTGTCGTGCAATGCCGCAGAGGTCAGAAGAGGGTGTCGGACTCCCCTGGAATTGGAGTTTCAGACGGTTCTCCTGGAATTGGAGTTTCAGACGGTTCTCAGCTGCCATGTGGGTGCTGGGGATCGAACTGGGGTCCTCTGTAAGAGCGGTTGGCGCTCTTAACCGCTAGGCCATCTCTCCAGCCCCACAGACATGAAATTATAAAAGAGTAATGATTCCTTGATCATGGAATTCTCTTCTGTGCTACTGGAAGGGTAGAGCTAGATACTGTTTCTCTAGGCACTAGAGAAGAAAGTGCTTTTCCAGAGAAAGTGAACATTTCTGGAGAAGTGATCTCTGCATCCTGACCCTCTGAGACTCTCCTAAAACATTAGAGCTTGGTTTTCCTTAAGCCCTTGGTGGCAAATCTTGTCTATCCACACTATTTTCCAGGCAAAGAGTTTGGAATTAGCCTTTTAAAAACTAGCTAGGTGTTGGAATAATATCTTCAACTTGAGAGATTAACAACGTGGGCACAAGGGGCAGGGTATTTTGGTAAGAAATTGTGGGAAGGGACTGGAGAGATAGCCTAGCGGTTAAGAGCACCGTCGCTCTTGCAGAGGACCCGGGTTTGATCCCCAGCACCCACATGGCGGCTAAGAACCGTCTGTAACTCCAATTCCAGGAGAACTCCAATTCCAGGGGAATCTGAGACGCTCTTCTGACCTCCGAGGCATTGCACGACACGGGTATGCAGACAGTACATTCATACACATACAAAGATAAATAATAATAAAAAAAAATTAAAAAAAAAGAAATTGTGGGAAATACACAAGAAAAATGTTTAAAAATTTTACCTACCTTTAGTGTGTTTAGAAAAACGAGATATTTGCATATCAGAGAGAATAGAATGCTCTTAAAAAGAACTATAAACAAACAAACAAATAAATAAATAAAACATTTGGGCCAGGCATGGTGGTGCATGCCTTTTAATCCCAGCACTTGGGAAGCAGAGGCAGGCAGATCTCTCTGAGTTCAAGGCTAGCCTGCTCTACATAGTGAGTTCTAGGACAACTGGGGATACAGGGAGACCCTGGAGTGATTGATTGATTGATTGATTGATTGATTGATATATAGATGAAGCTTTTGGGGGGAGCGTCTTTTCGAGACAGGGTCTCCCTGTAGCCCCAGCTGTCCTGGAACTTATTCTGTAGACCAGGCTGGCCTTGAACTCACAAAGATCCGCCTGCCTCTGCCTCCCAAGTGCTAGGATTAAAGGCATGCACCACCACGCCAGATTGATAGATAAAGCTTTTAAAAGGTAGAACTCAGAGAAATGTGAAATAAAAATCACTGGACCTTCGCTGAGGAGATTGTGGGGATGGAGTAAGAATGCTTGCTCTGCTATCATGAGGACTAAAGATCAAAAAAAAGGCCAGGTATGGCTTATGCTTGCCTGTGACCAAAGCATTCGTGGAGGGTAAGGGTGAGAGAAGGCAGGTGGGTCTCCAGGGTTTGCGGGCCATCCAGCCTAGCCAAAGGGTGAATAAAGGAAGACACTAAAGTCCTGTTCATGTGCTACACACACACATACACACAAAGTAAATCACTTGACTGAATTGGGTGTCATCTTACGTGCCTATGGGAATCCCAGCACTTTGGATACTGAGGAAGGAGGATCTCTAGAGGCCAGCCTGTGCTACATAAGGAGACACACATACATGTATATACTTCCATGTATAAAAATGGCTAAAGTAATTTTAAAATAAACTTGCTAAAATGTGCAGTGGTCCAGAAAAAGATTAACATTAAAAAATTTATTGCTAGCCAGGTGTGGTGGTGCACGCCTTTAATCCCAGCAGAGGCAGGCGGATCTCTGTGAGTTCAAGGCCAGCCTCGTCTACAGAGCGAGCTCCAGGCCAGCTGGGACTAAAAGGGAGACCTTGTCTCAAAAATACAAAAAAAAAAAAAATTATTTCTAGCTGGGGGGTGAGATCAAGGCCAGCCTCGCCTACATAGTGAGTTCCAGGCCTGTTGGGGCTACAGAGATGCCCTGTCTCAAAAAGACACATACACAAACACAATTTATTCAGGAACTTTGTTAATAGTTTCAGACAGAATACAGGAGATAAGGAAACCATAAGAGAAATATGTATTTTTTTTCCCCTTAAAATTTTTTTTTGTATTTATTCCCAGTGTGGTGGTGCATGCCTTTAATCCCAGCACTCAGGAGATAAAGGCAGGTGGATCTTTGTGCCAGCCTGGTCTACATACTGAGTTCCAGGACAGCTGGGGCTACAGGGAGACCCTGTCTCAAAAAGTCCAGAAAAAAAGATTTTTAAATTTCTATTTTATGTGTATGAGTGTATTGCCTACATGTATGTAAGTGCTCCCATGTCATGCAGTGGGCACAGTGGTCAGAAGAGGGCATTGGATTCCCTGGAACTGTAGTTACAGTTGCTAGCTGCCTTGTAGGTGTTGGGAATGGAACCTAGGTCCTCTGCAAGAGCAGTCAGTGCTCTTAATTTGCTGAGCCATCTCTCCAGCCCCAAAGAAATACATTTTTAAATGGCAATGCTGAACTTCAGTCTTTAGATCAGGTAGGTTCTTCAAGTGCTAGGTCTGGGGAAAGGAAAGGACCCGTATCCAGGTATGCTATTGTGAAGTTTGAGCTCACCAAGGATGAGACTGTGTAGACATTCAGAATGGCCTGAGATTTGTTAGGACAATGCTTGAGGTTTGAAAACACCAGAGAAAGACATCAATGTTTTAGGTGAACATATATTTTTGCTAAGTGTATTAGTCAAGATTCTCTAAAGAAACAGAATAGGTAGAATGGCTGCACCACACTGGAGAGGCCACGAATCCAATAGTTGCTCATTCCTTGAGGCTGGATGTCTCAGTAGTCCCAATTTGGTGCTGAAAGCCTGATGGAGATCTGCTAGTCTTCAGTCTATGCTGGAGTCCAAGGAGCTGGTGGTCATAGCAGCAAGATGAGCTCACCAGTCAGAGAGAAGGCAAGCGGCAAAAAAGGGAAGAGCTCCTTTCTGTCAGGGCCTTTTATGCCGGCTGCCATCAGCAGGTATTGATAGTGAGTTGAATCAGAGTACTTAGGAAGGATCCGAAAATAAGTACATAGGAAACCAGTCACAAGAAAAGCACATCAGAAAGAAACACCTTTTGTCTGACTCTGTAGAGAATATTATCTGCATGGTCAAAATATAAACACCAGAGGGTTGTTTAAATTTTTGATGTATGGCCGGGTGTGGTGGCGCACGCCTTTAATCCTAGCACTTGGGAGGCAGAAGCAGGCGGATCTTTGTGAGTTCAAGGCCAGCCTGGTCTACAGAGTGAGTTCCAGGACAGCTGGGGCTACAGGGAGACCCTGCCTCCAAAAGACCAAAAAAAAAAAAAATTTTTTTTTTGATGTATAAGATTGATAGGCTAGCTGGGCTTACTGGTGGTGGTACACACCTTTAATCCCAGCACCTGGGAGGCACAGGCAGATCTCTATGATTTCAAGTCCAGATTGTTCTACATAGTGAGCTCCAGACTAGCTGGGGAACAGGAAGACCCTGTCTGAGAAAATAAAGACCAAAAAACCAAAAAAAAACCCAAAACTAAAAATTAACATAAAATTCTTATAAGCTCTATTTTTCTAGAATTATGTCTAGAAGCAATAAAGTAGAAATTGGTTGCTTTGGGCATGAGAATTGGACTAGAGGACTAGTTTCATGTTATTTGGCTTTCTGTACAGGTGTTTGAAGAAATGGCCCTGGTGGTTCAGATAAGTGGTTTGCCACATCCAAGTTTTGTTGGGTGGCAACAAGGAGCTTTCCTTCTCTACTTGCCCCATATATTTGTTTCCCCGTATTGACCTCACAGACTGGAGGCCAGTTTTTATGACATACTGTGATTTAATAGGATCAATTTGGGTGTTTACAGACTACTCAGTGACAAAATATGTTTTTCCTTTGTGTGTTTTTTAAGTTTATTTTATTTGTAAAAGCATATAGTCTACACCTAGGTAGGTGCACCTATATAATGCAGTGCCCAAAGAGGTCAGAAGAGGGCATTGGATCCCCTGAAACTGTAAAGACAGCTGTTAGCTGCCACGTGGGTGCCAGGAATCAAACCCAGATCCTTTGTAGGAGTAGTCAGTGATCTTAGCCGCTGAGCCATCTCTCCAGCCCCTTTTTCTTTGTGTTACATTTTCTCTAAGGACTAGGGATACCTCACTAGCCGCAGTGAGATTGTATAAAGCTTTATTTTACTTGGGTGGTGCTGAGACTCAGACTCTGGGGTTTTACATGTTTTTTTTTTTTTTTTTTTGTATGTGTATGAGTGTACTGTCTGCATGTAGGTTTGTGCACCCGTGTCGTGCAATGCCACGGAGGTCAGAAGAGGGCGTCAGATTCCCCTGGAACTGGAGTTAAAGACAGTTCTCAGCCACCATGTGGGTGCTGGGGATTGAACCCAGGTCCTCTGCAAGAGCAGTCGGCGCTCTTAACCACTAGGCCATCTCTCCAGCCCAAGGGGGGGGGGTTTACATGTTAAGCAAGTCCTCTACCACTGAACTATAGCCTTCAACAACCCCCCCCCAAAAAGTAACAGGATAATTTTATACTGAGCAAAGTGATAGTGCAGATCATAGAAGAATAACTAGGGGCCACACGATGGAGTAAGTACTCAAAGGGTCTTCAACCCTTTTAAAAATGAAGGACCTGCAAAAATACAAAAAAAAAAGTTAGCCAGTTGTGGTGGCACATGCCTTTAATCCCAGCACTCAGGAGGTAGAGGCAGGCTGATCTCTGTGAGTTCAAGGCCAGCTGGGAATAAAAGGAGACCCTCTCAAAAAAATACCAAAAAACCCAATAAACCAAAAACGGAGGACGTGGTGTGGTGGCCCATTCTTCTCATTGGAACACTTGGGAGGTTGAGGCAGGAGGATTCTGAGTTCTGTGGGCTGTATATGAAGAAGAAGCTATTTCAGGAGTGGGGGGGGGAGCTTATGGTGAGAGAAAGGTAATGTCACAAATAATTTGCACATTTTCTTTCCTCTCAGGTCCATGTGAAAAAATTCATGATGAAAATCTAAGAAAACAGTGAGTTGTACTTTCTTGACTTTCCTTTTTCCTAGTTATTAGTTTAAAAGGGACAAGCATTGAAGAAGAAATGATTGGAATTGAAGAGATAATTGGAATTAATGTAGAGGTTGCATAGAAGTCAGTTACTGGCTGCTAAGAATGTTAAGTAGCTTCAATAATGTTAGCTACTATATGACTATGCTGTATGCTATATGCTATATTGTTCTATATCGTGTCCCCCCCCCCCAGGGGGTACTATGGATTTAACCAAGGCTGTTGTAGCCCAGACAGGCCTTCACATTGGTGATTCTCTTGCTCCAATCCCCAGATATCTGGGATTATAGGCCTACATGCCAGGCCTGGCAGAATCTAGGGCCTTGAGCCTGCTAGGCAAGGACTGTGCAGTGAGTTATGCCTCCAGCCCATATTTGGGGATAACCTTTGTGTTTATTGCTGTGGTTGTGTTTATGGCGGTCAAAAAACAACCTCAGATATCAATCTTTGCCTTCCATCTTAAGGATCTCTTGTTCACCCAGTGGGAGGAACCCTTGTGGTACTGTAAACGTAGTCAAATATACATGGTTGGAGAGGTCATAGATCTTAGAGAAAGTTCTAAGGCTGTCACATCCCTAAACTAATGTAATTTCTTACTATGTGCAAAATCATGGTTAATAACATTTACAGACAAGTATCCCATTTACCACCCATTAAAGAAGCTTCTTTTTCAACAGATGGAGATTATTACAGAGTTACACAACTGTCTGTAAATTGCCTGAGCTTAAATGGCACATCTACAATGCAACCTCTGGCTAAGGCTCACAGAACATAGAACAAGGGGATAAAGAGAACACTAATGCATCTCTCAGTTCTCATCACTGAAGCTTCCTCATATAGCAGAGGGCCAGGAACACAAAAGGGTTCAAATGGCCAAAACATAGAGAATAAGAGAATAGTCAGGACTCCTATATTAAACTCTACCCACCCAAGGCTCAGGGGGCAGAACCAGGAAGGAGTTGCATCACCGTTTGAGAATAAAAGTGTCCTCCACGCTCCTGGGACCCTGCTCATATGAACCTACAGCAATGGTGTCAGCATATGTAAGACTCATGCAAATTCAAGCAGACAAAAACCCAGCACAGAACTGTGGAAATGGACAGCGGGCCCCAATCGTAGTTGAAGAATTAATTGGCAGCTGATTACTTCTGAGTGAGGAAGGTACTTTAGAAAGGCAGACCCCAGTGGATGAACTTGCACTGAGGGACAAACCAAACCCTAAAAATGAGCCTAAACCTAATCCTAACCCTAATAGTAAGCCTAAACCTAACTCATTTTGGATTTTTTTTTTTTTTTTTTTTTTTTTCTTTCTTTTTCGTGTGTGTGTGTGTGTGTGTGTGTGTTTTGAGACCTGATCTCCCTGTAGTTTCAGCTGGCCTTGAACTCTCAGAGATCTGCCTGCCTCTGCCTCCCAAGTGCAAGGATTAAAGGGGGTGCGCCACCAGGACTTTTTCTTTTTTATGTGTATGAGTGTGCAGTCTGCAGGAAGGTTGGTGCACCCATGTCATGCAATGCCTCGGAGGTCAAAAGAGGGTGTTGTAGTCCCCTGGAACTGGAGTCAAAGACAGTTCTTAGCCACCATGTGGGTGCTGGGAATCGAACCTGGGTCCTCTGCAAAAGCAGTCAGTGCTCTTAACCACTGAGCCATCTCTCCAGCCCCCTAAACCTAACATTAAACCTCTTACCCTACCCCTAATCTTGACCCTAACTCTAACCCTAACAAAAACCCTAAAAATAACACTAACCCTAACTGTAGCCCTGACACTAACTCTATCCCTCAACATAACAATAAACGTAAATCCAGCTCTAACTTTAACCCTAAACCTAACCATCACCCTAATCCTATCCCTAACCCTAGCTGCAACTATAACCCTAACACTAAAACCCTTACCACACCTAACACTAAACCCTAAAACTAAATCTAACCCTAACAATCCTAAGGATAAATCTAAACTTAATCCTAACCTTAACACTAATTTTAACCCTAAACTTAACCCTACACCTAGCCTTAACGTTACACTTAAACCTAACCCTAAACTTAAGGGACACTAACCTGACATGAAATATATGAACTCCAGGGAAGCTGAGGGGGCTGTGGGAAAGTGCCAAGGGGGAAGGGAGTAGAAAGTTAAGATGTTCTATATGAAATACACAATTCAATTAAAAATATATTTTTCAGAAGAAGCTGCCTTACAAAAAAAATTAGTTACATATTTTTTAAAAAGTCTCTTGTTCAAGATGGTCAGACTCTTATGTTTTAGTCATTTGTGCCCTTTTGTGTTCCTGGCCCTCTGTTGGATGAGGAAGCTTCGGGCATGGTCTTGCACACCTTTAATCCCAGGACTCTGGGAGTTGGATCTCTGAGGTCAGCCTGGTCTACATGGCGAGTTCCAGGCCAGCTGGGGCTACAGGAGTCTCATGTGGAAGTCAGAGGACAACTTGTAGTAGTGGATTCTTTCTTACCTTCTGTTTGGGTCCTGAGAATCAAACTTAGGTTGTCAGGCTTGGCAGCAGCAGGAGCCTTTACTCACTGAACCATCTTGACAGCCCTCAGCCCCAGTTTTATAGATGAAACTTGTCTGGGTTCAAGGTCCCAGAGATCTAGTATGGTGGTAGAGCTGGCAGTGAAATCTGTTTTTAAAACCTGAGTTCTGGGACTGGAGAGATGGTTCAAGGATTAAGACCACTGGGTGCTCTTGGGGAGGACCCAGATTCAGTTCCCAAGACCCACTTGGCAGCTGTACATAACTTCAATTCCAGGGGATCCAACACACTCTTCTGACCTCCATGGATACTGCATGTGCAGGTACACTTGCATACATGCAGGGAAAACATTCATACACATAAAATAAAAAGAAATAAAAAATAAATTTTAATTGTGTTCTTACCTGGGCCTGGTGGTGTAGGTCTGTAATACTAGCTGCTTGGGAAACTGAGGCAGCAAGATCTCAAGCTCAAGGCCAAGCTGGGCAAATTAGTGGGCCTCTCTCAATAAATAAGGGACTAAGAATTGTAGCTTAGTGATAGACCCATTGTCTAATATGTGTGATGCACTGGACTTGATCCATAGTACCACCAAATCAAATACTGTTAACCAAAGGTAATGCAATACACAATGCTTTCCCTTTGACAGGATAAGGGATAGCCAGAAATTTACTTCATGTATTTGAGATTAGTTAATGTAGACTATATGACTGGTGATGAATAAAACTTTTATTTTTATTTTACCAGGTATGAGAAGAGTTCTCGTTTCATGAAAGTTGGCTATGAGAGAGATTTTTTGCGATACTTACAGAGTTTACTTGCAGAGGTAGAACGTAGAATTAGAAGAGGTCATGCTCGTTTGGCATTATCTCAAAATCAGCAATCCTCTGGGGTAAGTATGAGATGACCTTAGTCTTATGAAAAGGACCCTTGTTCTCTGCACATCCAGAACACCTTATTTATTTTTATGGGTATTAGTATTTTGCCTGCCTTTCTGTAAGTGCACTACATGTGTGCAATACCTGCAGACCCCAGAAGAGGGCATCAGACACCCCCCCCCCCCCAACTGGAGTTAACAGATGGTTGTTAGTCACCGAGATGGTGCTGGAAACCAAATCTTGGTCTGCTGCGACAGCAGCCAGTACTCTTAGCCACTGAGCCATCTCTTCAGCCTCTTACTTTGTTCTTTGAAAAGCATTTTTTTTCCCTCAGCTCTCTAGATAATTCTTTTTTTTTTCTTTTTTTTTGAAAGCAGCTCTTTTCTTTCTTTTTTTTAATTTTTATTTCTGTATGTGTTTCAATGTACTATCTGCATGCAGGTTTGTGCACCCGTGTCGTGCAATGCCGCGGAGGTCAGAAGGGGTGTAGGATTGCCCTGGAACTGGAGTTCTCCTTGAATTGGAGTTTCAGACGGTTCTGGGCCGCCATGTGGGTGCTGGGGATCGAACCCGGGTCCTCTGTAAGAGCGGTCGGCGCTCTTAACCACTAGGCCATCTCTCTAGATAATTCTTTAGTCTCAAGTCTTGGGGAAATAAGGATTAATCCTAGTGCCACAACCAGGAGGGAGAATAGGCTCTGGAGAGTGGTGGCGCAGGTAGTGGGAGAATTGCTTTTCCAAGGAGAGTGGGATCTTGGAAAAGACAGTTTCCCTAATAGTGACTTTTGTGCTAGAAGGAATTAGCTGAAGGAATTAGCCATGCAGAAACTAGGAGAAGCTCTTGCAGGAAGAGGGGATGTAAAGAAGAAAGGGAAGGATTATTTCTCCCTAGAACCACATGGTATGAAAAGATAATGAAGTACATTTCTTTTTTTTTTTTTTTTTTTTTAATTTTCTTGTGTGTATGAGTGTACTGTCTGCATGTAGGTTGGTGCACCCCTGTCGTGCAATGCCGCGGAGGTCAGAAGAGGGCATCAGATTCCCCTGGAACTGGAGTCAAAGACAGTTCTTAGCCACCGTGTGGGTGCTGGGAATCGAACCTGGGTCCTTTGCAAGAGCAGTCGGTGCTCTTAACCGCTGAGCCATCTCTCCAGCCCCAGAAGTACATTTCTTAAAAAGCTGACTCCTGTTTGAAGGGCTCAGAGTGGAAGCAACATGTCCATTTATTTGGAGACTTGTTTAATAATTATGGTGGCTTGGGTGAGGGTGGTTCAAAGAACCAGTGACTTGCTGAGGGAATGGATTTGAGTGATCGAGGAAGAGAGAAAGAAGTACACGGTACCCAGATTGTTCTTGGTTTGAGCAATCAGGTGAACTGTGTCAGAATTTAATGGAGATGATGAGAACTGGAGAAGATTCTGTTCTTACAGATTCTATTTTGGATATGTCAAGTTTCAGGTGCCTTTATTTTATTGGGGGGTTCCTTTTGAAACAGGGTCTTCCTGTGGCCCCAAGTGTCCCAGAACTCATTATATGACCAGGCTAGGCTGGTCTCGATCTCACAGAGATTTGCCTGTCTCTGCCTGGAGTAAAAGGATTAAAGGTGTACACTGTGCCCTATGTGATTAGGCAATACTTTAATTTTCTTTTGTGTCTGTGGGTATGTTGGTGCGAGTACAGTAACTGTCGGGGCCAGAAGAGGGTGTCAGATCCTGTAGTGCTGGAGGCAATTATGATCTGCTGGACATAGGTGCTAGGAACCAAACTTAGGTCCTCTGCAAGAGTAGTACATGGTCTTGATTGCTGACCCACCTCTCAAGCCTATTGTTGAGTTATGGCCTCAAACTTCATAACTATCTGAGGATTACCTTCAGTTGCTAATCCTCCTATTTCCCTAGAAATTATAGGCATCTGCCACTACTTGACCCACTCCCTCTCTTTAATTATTAAATAGAAATGCTGCTGGGTGTGGTAGCATATACCTCTCATCTCAGCTGGAATGGTGGCTCAGTAGTTAAGAGCATTCGTTGGTCTTTCAGAGGACCTGGATTTGATTCCCAGCACCCACATGGCGACCAACAACTCTTTATAACTCCAGTTTCAGGGGATCCAATGCCCTCTTCTGACCTCCACATCATTGCATGACAGGGTATATTATATCCATGCAGGCAATATACTCATACACATAAAATAAAAATAATAAATGAAATTTTAAAAAAAGAAGCAGCCGGGTATGGTGGTACACTCCTTTAATCTCCCAGCACTTGGGAGGCAAAGACAGGTGGATCTCTGAATTTCAAGCCAGCTAGGGCTACAGGGAGACCTTGTCTCAAAATGACAAATAAATAAATAAATAAATAAATAAATAAATAAATAAATAAGAAATATATGTGTATATGTGAGAACTTGAATGTTTTATAACTTTGTGCAGTGGTGCTGGGGATGAAGACCAAGGCCCTGTGCATGCTAACACTAGCTCCATCCCTGGACCCAAGACCTTGAGAATTTGTCTTTGTTATTTATTGATGATAACATGTTTTATTGTCCTCAATAGGCTGCTGGTCCAACAGGCAAAAATGAAGAAAAGATTCAGGTTCTGACAGACAAAATTGATGTGCTTCTGCAGCAGGTGAGACTTGTGTGCATTAGTCTGAAAAGACTTGGAGCCGAGCTGAGTGCTGGGCAAACATCTGTAATCTCAGCACTTGGGAGATGGTAGGATTCAGGAGGGTTTCAAGTATCCAGATCTTTAAAAACACTGGGACTGACACTTAACTGATAAAAAATATAAAATACCCATGAAAAGATTTTTGATTAATTATAAGGGAAACACAAATTGCAATCTGAAAATGAGATGTGTAACATCTATTTGAATGGCCCAAATTATAAGGAATGACTATAGTAGAGTGCTCAAGTGTTGAAGAATTTGGTCTGATTGAAAACATCAGATACTCCTGATGTATAAAACATTCTGGTGCTCCAGAAGCATTCAGTCTACCTTTGGGGGAGGGTATGAGGGGTTGCTGAGGATTAACCCAGGACCTTTATGTATATGCTAAGTCAGTGCTCTGCTGTTAAGCTAATCCCCTTATCCCCTTTTGTTTTTTGTTTGTTTTGTTTTTGCCTTAGGGTTTCCCTCTGTAGCCCAAGCCCGGGTTTCCAGCTTTTAGACTGTTCATTTAACAGTTAAGATGTACAGGCAGCTGGGCGTGGTGGTGCACGCCTTTAATCCTAGCACTCGGATGCAGAGGCAGGCGGATCTTTGTGAGTTCAAGGCCAGCCTGGTCTACAGAGTGAGTTCCAGGACAGCTGGGGCTACAGGGAGACCCTATCTTGAAAAGACCAAAAAAAAAAAAAAAAAAAAAAAAAGATGTACAGAAACTACACTGCTTACTGAGTGTTTGTGGAAGGCAGAGACAGGCAAGTTTCTGTGAGTTTGAGACCATTAATGCCTTGAGTTCAAGAGCAGTATTGCTATATAGTAGAGCGGTACGCCAGTGCAGCTCAGCAAAACCCTTCACAAAGAAAACCAAAAATTGAATTGGAATATCCATATTAATAGTAGATATATAGTTCAGAATATAAAGGAATTTACTACATGCAATAATGTGGATAAATCTAGAGGACCCGGGTTCGATCCCCAGCACCCACATGGCGGCTGAGAACCGTCTGAAGCTCCAATTCCAGGAGAACTCCAGTTCCAGGGGAATCCGAGACCCTCTTCTGACCTCCGCGGCATTGCACGTCACGGGTGCACAGACTTGCATGCAGACAGTACATTCATACACATACAGAAATAAATAAAATTAATTAAAAAAAAATTAAAAAAAAAAAAAAAGAAGTTAGACCATCTCCCCAATCTCCCTGGGGGGAAAATCCACCTGTATACCATTCATAAGAAATTTTGGAAAATGCAGTCTAATCTGTAGTGACAGATTATTGGTTGCTGGCCTAGGTATATGTAGAAATGAGGTTGGAAGAGGTACTATAAAAAGGACAGGAAGAAAACTTGGGTAGTAAATATGTTTGTTGTTTAAGATGGAAATTAGTTTGTGGATAAATGCAGATGTTTGTTTTTAAATCGTATATTTTTATTTTATATGTAGGAGTATATCGCCTGCATGTATATAAGTGCACTGTGTTGTGCAGTGCCCATGGAGGTCAGAAAAGGGCATCAGATCCTTTGGAACTGGTGTTACGCACAGCACCTTCTGGGTGATGGGCACTGACTCCGGGTCCTTTGTAAGAACAGCCAGACCCCTTAACTGCAGAGTCATCTCTCCAGCCCTTTAAATTGTGTACTTTTAAAAAATGTGTTAGCCAGGTGTGGTGGCACATACCTATAATCGTAGCACTCAGGAGGCAGAGGTAGGTGGAACTCTTGAGTTGGAGGCCAGCCTGATCTACATAATAAATTACATGCCGCCTGTCTCAGCATCCCCTACCCCCTCGGGGGGAAAAAGGAGTAAGGAAGAAAAAGTGCATGTTGTTCAAGCTGTGTTAAAAAAAAAAAAAACAAGGGTAAACAAAATGCAATCAAATGAGAAAATACTTAGCTTGGTTTAAAAGGAGTATTGACTTTTCCCCCCTTCTTTCTTAGATTGAAGAATTAGGATCTGAAGGAAAGGTAGAAGAAGCCCAGGGAATGATGAAATTAGTTGAACAGTTAAAAGAAGAAAGAGAATTGCTAAGATCCACAACCTCGGTGAGTTTCTGCATTTTAAAATTCTTACTCTGTTCATTATGAATTACATGGGCTCTATTCCTGTTTGAGAACCTTTGAATACTTTTTCTGTTGTCCTAGATTCAGAGTCTTGAACAAACATTTTCTTAAAGAGCCACCTATTTCACACTGGCAGGTCCCAAGGTTATTAAGCTGCACCTTACATCATGAGAGGACCTTCAGACAACTTGAAGATATAGAAAGAAAAAGAAACCCCCCAAATTAGCTTTTCCTACTGTATATTCACAACAGAAATGATTTCTTTTTAACATGCTGAAGATGCAAACCTAGGATATTGTGCTTGCCGGTTAAGTACTCTGTATCTCTCAGCTGCTTATGTATCCTGTACATTATTTCTGTAATCTCAAAATACATGGTGATTTCACTCTACCAGCAGGCAAGAAGTTTGTTTTACAGGAGTTTGCACCAGCCAAGTATCTTCTAATTAACCTTAATTTTAATTCAGTGCAGACACTTGATCTGCCTGGAAGATAGCTTTAGATTCCACAAGTCTCCCCCTCCCCTCCCCTTCCCTCCCCTCCCCTCTTCTTTCTTCTCTCTTCTATTTTCTTCTTTCAACCTCCCTTCTCTTCTGTCATTCACATGCATACACAAAATCACAAGTACATACAAGTTATGTCAGATGTCACACAAATGCCCCGGGTTGTTTTACCTGTGCTTCTGACTATCTGGTTATAATTCAGAACTTTCACAAACCCTCACCTCGGGTTCAATTAATTTGCTCCCGTACCTCACAGATCTCTGAAACACGTTTACCAGCTTATTATAAAGGATATTACAAAGGATGCAGATGAAGAAGAGATGCATAGGTATGGGAGAAGGGGTGCGGAGCTTCCATCTCCTCTTCAGGTTCACCACCTGGGAACCTCCATGTGTTCAGGTATCTGGAAGCTCTCCAGGCCCTATTTGGGGTTTTGTTGGAGACTTAATTGTATAAGCATTATGGAAACATGGACAGCTGGGTAGAAATGTGATTAGACAAAAAGGATGAGATATTATGGAATAGACAGTGGGAAAACCCAGTAAGCTTATCCAGATTCCTTACCCTGTGTATTGTGCAGAATCTCCCTTCTAAAATAGGGGGCTTAAGATCTATCAGACAAGGTAGGTCAGTGAACTTCTTTGTGGTCTAATAAAAAACTCAAAGGTGGGGGAAGATTAGTGATTAGTGTTTCTGTGTCTTGCTTTGGGGAGGGAGTATAGCCAAGAATCCTGGATGAAAATAAAAAAACAGAAACTGTCTTAACAACAATGGTCCCATAAACAAATGGATATGGCTGTATTCCAATAAAACTTTGTGTTTTTAATTTTTTTTTATTTATTGTGGGTGTGCACATGCCGTAGCATATATGTGGAGGTGGGGACAACTTGCAGACTTTGGTTCTCTTATCCATGTATGCTCTGGGTCTTGTTTGCGCCCAGCACCCTTACCTGCTGAGCCATCTTGATAGCCACTCTCAGTAAAACTTTATAAAAAGAATTCTTTGGTTGCTTCCTTGTTAAATCCTACCTTAAATATAAATATTCACTTGAGCTTAGATTTTATTTTCATTTTAAATTAATCAGTATTTATATTTACCTTACTTAATTGGCAAACTAAAAATAACTTGTTTATTTATTTATTTTTGATCTTTTTGAGACTGGGTCTCCCTGCAGCCCCAGCTGTCCTGGAACTCTATATATAGACCAGGCTGGCTTTGAACTCAAAGAGATCTGCCTGCCTTTGCCTCCCAAGTGCTGGGATTAAAGGTGTGTACCACCACGCCCAGCCTTCTTATTTATTATTAACTCTGAAGAATGTAGTATATTCTTTAGATGCCATGATAAAATGTGATTGATTACTGGTTCCCTCTTATTGAATAGTGTATGTTTATATGGATTCAATTCCTTAATAATTTTTGAGTTGTTGAACCTATGTAAGAACTGAATAGTTTTCTGAATGTTTAGATTTTCCAAGGTGTTGTGGGTATTGAGCAGTTCAGGCAGGCAGGCAGGCAGGCAGTGATCTCACTCAGCACTTTTTCTAGAAGATAAGCAAGTTGTTTGTTCTTCCCATACTTCCTGCTCTAAAGATCGGGCTGGAGAAATTGACAACACCAGTAAACATATATTAGAAATCTTTCCTAAATGTTGAGAACTTTTTTGGAATTTGCTTGTTTTCTCTTTCTCAGATAATCTTATAACAACTGACTTTTCATTTCAGACAATTGAAAGTTTTGCTGCCCAAGAAAAACAAATGGAAGTTTGTGAAGTTTGCGGAGCCTTTTTGATTGTAGGAGATGCCCAGTCCCGGGTAGATGACCATTTGATGGGAAAACAACACATGGGCTATGCCAAAATTAAAGCCACGGTGGAAGAATTAAAAGTAAGTTTATATGCTAATCCGAAATGTCTAGCAGAAACAGTCACTAAAAGCTATATTTTAGTATTGTTAAAAATTGGTCACAACTGTGAGTTCGAGGCCAGCCTGGTCTACCGAATGAGTTCCAGGACAGCCAGAGCTACAGGGAGACCCTGTCTCAAAGACCAAAAAAAAAATTGGTCACAAAAAAAAAGAAAGGAAAAAAATTGGTCACATGATAATATACTGTGAATGACATTTTGTTGGTGTTTATGTTTCATTAAAGCAATGATGTCCTGGGATGTAGCTTATATAACATGCCCAGAGCTCCAAGTTTAATCCCCAGTACCTAAAGTCAAAAAGAGCAGTGATAATTCCCATGAAATTTTTTTGTTGTTTATCAAACTGTCTCCAAGTTTTTATTTTAATCACTCTATACAGTGCCAGAAATGGGAATGATAATTGATTAGTATGATATACATGGTGCTGAAATTTCTGTATTTCTTGTGAGGATACTAGGTTCCATAAATTAGTCTATTAATTGCTCCATAAGATAACCATTGCTTGACACTGTCTCTAATAAAATCCCTCTTTTTTTTTTAATTTTTAAAGTTTTTAATTTATTTTTGTACGTGTATGAATGTACTGTTTGCATGTAGGTTTGTGCACCCGTGTTGTGCAATGCCGCGGAGGTCAGAAGAGGGTGTCAGATTCCCCTGGAACTGGAGTTCTCCTGGAATTGGAGTTACAGACGGTTCTTAGCTGCCATGCAGGTGCTGGGGATCGAACCCGGGTCCTCTGCAAGAGCAGTTGATGCTCTTAACTGCTAGGCTATCTCTCCAGCCCTAAAATCCCTCTTGAGAGGAGCTGGAGAGAGAGCTCAGAGATTAAGAGCACTGACTCTTCTTGCAGAGGACCTGGGTTCAATTTCCAGCACCCACATGGCAGCTAACAATTTCCTTACCTCCAGTTCCAGGGCACCCGTCACCCTCCTTTAATCTCCAGGGGCATTGGAGGCAATGCATTCATACACGTAAATTATTTTTTTTTTAATCTATTTTGAGTTAGTGGTATAGCTAGCTCACTGTAGAACACTTGCCTAGCATGTGTGAGTCCTCCTTGCTGTCTCTAGCACTACAACAAATAAAATTTTAACTTGATTTCCTTAGGAAAAGTTAAGGAAAAGGACAGAAGAGCCTGATCGGGATGAGCGTCTAAAAAAAGAGAAGCAAGAAAGAGAAGAAAGAGAAAAAGAGCGGGAGAGAGAAAGGGAAGAACGGGAAAGGAAAAGACGGAGAGAAGAGGAAGAAAGAGAGAAAGAGCGAGCTCGTGATAGAGAAAGAAGAAAGAGAAGTCGTTCACGAAGTAGACACTCCAGCCGAACTTCTGACCGAAGATGCAGCAGGTCTCGGGACCATAAAAGATCACGAAGTAGAGAAAGAAGGAGAAGCAGGTATTTGTTTGTTTGTCTTATCTGTTTGTCTTTGAGACAGGGTCTCCCTTATAGCCCCAGCTGGCCTGGAATTCATTCTGTAGACCAGGCTAGCCTAGAACTCACAGAGACTTCCCCTGCCTCTGCCTCCAAGGTGCTGGGATTAAAGGCATGCACCACCACTCCTGGCTTTCATTAGAATTCTAATTGAAGAACACCATGGTAACTAATAGCACTATTTGAGAAGAATTTAGAAATAATTTGATCTTTGAGGTTTCTTTTCTTTTTTTTTTTTTTTTTACCAGTGCTTCCTGTTTGAGATTTTTGAGATTTCTAAAAAATGTTTTAATAAGTTTTATTCCTTTGCTAAGAGAGTTTTACTTGAATGTTTTAAATTATTGAATATATGTCTCCAAGGTCTTTTGTCTTTATAATGGCAGCTGACATTGCTTTCTTTCCTTTTTAAATTATTAAGAAGTAGAGATCGACGACGAAGCAGAAGCCATGACAGATCAGAGAGAAAACATAGATCTCGCAGCAGGGATCGAAGAAGGTCAAAAAGCCGGGACAGAAAGTCATATAAACACAGAAGCAAAAGTCGGGACAGAGAACAAGATAGAAAATCCAAGGAGAAAGGTTCGTTTACTGCTTGAAACAATGTCACGGAGAGGCTCTTTTCATACTGCTTGTCTTTCCATCATTTCTGGTCCGGAATACAGAGAGCTCGGTTTCAAGCTGTATCTTTGCACTTACAAGGAACATTCATTAAAAGATGGGCATTCTCTCTCCTGTCCTGCTCTGATTTGTGAGAATATTAATTGACAGTTATCTTAGATTGTGATAAAACCACATTATTCAAGTTGATAACCTGAAGGTTTTTCATGTAGATTTTCCTGAGTGGTATATCAGTTTTCAGGACAGGATTTTTAAAAATCTGCAGTATTCTAGAATAGTTGGCAAAGTAATTGTATGTTGTTCATTGGTCCTTTTGTGCAGCATTTGTTTACGTCAGGAACACACTTCTTCTGCCTTCCCAGAAGTTGAATGCCTTCCATGTATTTTAACCATATTTTATGTTGGGTCCACATGATCTTACCCTTCTGCTTTTCCTTTAGTATTCTGCATTGCCCAGTAGCTATTACTGTGGTGTTAGCCAGTATCGGGGGACTTCAGGTTTTGTCTGTCCTGTTGTCATGATAGTACTTCTGTCTTTTAGCCTTTAATGGGAAAGGATGCTTTTGATCATCAGGGTCTCCTTTTTGAATTTTTATTTATTTTCAGATTATTTTAGCATTTTTTTTTTATTTATTTATTTTTTTTTGTCTTTTTGAGACAGGGTCTCCCTGTAGCTCCAGCTGTCCTGGAACTCACTCTGTAGACCAGGCTGGCCTCGAACTCAGAGATCCGAGTGCCTCTGCCTCCCAAGTGCTAGGATTAAAGGCGTGCGCCACCACGCCTGGCATTTATTTATTTCTGTATGTGTATCAATGTATTGTCTGCATGCAAGTTTGTGCACCCATGTCGTGCAATGCTGCGGAGGTCAGAAGAGGGTGTCGGATTCCCCTGGAACTGGAGTTCTCCCGGAATTGGAGTCTCAGACGGTTCTCAGCCGCCATGTGGGTGCTGGGGATCGAACCCGGGTCCTCCGTAAGAGCGGTCGGCGCTCTTAACCGCTAGGCCATCTCTCCAGCCCCCTATTTTAGCATATTTTATATTGGCTGGAATAATCCCATTCCAAGAGTGAGAGAAAGGGCCTGTTTTTATTTCCTCACATCTGCTGCTTCCAGCCTCTTCTGCCTGTGTCCTGTTTATTATACTGATCTTGTATGAATTATTCATGTGTTTGGGTTTTGGTTTTTGAGACAGGGTCTCATTATAGCCCCAGCTGGCTCGGAACTCGCTATATAGACCAGGCTAGACTTAATGGGGGTTTTTTGCCAGGTTTAGGTAGAGAATTAGCAGCACCAAAAAAAAAAAGCGCTTTTTTTTTTCTCTGCACCTTTAGTATACCTTTAGTATTTGGCATTTTTAATTCAGAAATGGCTTCTGTGACTCAAAAGGCCATGTAAAAGGGTTACTGATACACATTTAAGAAAGTTTCACCCTATCTTTCAGCAAGGTGTAGGTATAATGTATTTGGGGGTGAGGTGACACTTGTCAAGAACTAGCTAGGGATGCCAGATGAGAATCATCTTCTGTGCTCTACGAAGTCTTGTTCTGCATTCCTGTTGCTGCATTCGTTGCTTGGTTCTGGTTTTGCAGCAAAATCTAGTTCAGATAAGTTGGGCTATAAGTAGTCCTGGCTTATATAAAGGAACAGACACATTTGTAAAATTACTGTTTAAAGCAAAAAGATGTCTTGATTACCTATGACAGCATCATGGGATTAGTAAAATTCTCATTTAGGCAAATTAAGGTTTCTGGTGAGATTTACAAAAGAGAGAAGACTGGATACGGAGAAAGCTATCAGACCTGTCTTTGTTGGGCATGCAATTGTAGATTTGAAAACTAAGATTAGAAATTAGAGTCATTTGGCTTTTGAAAGTTCTAGACCCTTTTGCCTGTGCAAACAGTAGCATTCTGGCCTTTGGGGTCAGGCATCTACAGTAGCAAGTATTTGATAGTAGCAGGTGAACATGACTGCTCCAGGTGCTTAACTATAAGCTTAACTCCACATGAGGTCATTTTCCACACACCACCACCAGCCACCTTTAGGTACACTTTATCCAGAATTTCCATTTAATCCGTAGCTCTAAAATCCACCACACATTATGGATAACCTTAGGACTATTAAGGATCTACCATATTTACATAGGCCAGAAGATAAGATTTTTGGACTGACTACTAGTCCTCTACGGGGCAACAAGACAACTCCTCCTCATTGAAGCTACCTGTACACCAGAGAAGCCCATAAGGCACAAAGGGAGGACTTTCCACAAGGTCAGTTAGCACAGTTCCCACAGGTGGACAGACAGACATGAAGCAAGTCATAGAGTTAACTACTTGGACATTGCTTCTCTTGGTTTACAAATGTTGGACTAAATATACTCCACAAAGGTCTTTAGTTCTGATGTTCTTCAAATGAGTGCTTCACTACTCTTCTGTGTGTTTGTGTTTCCAGCCTTCTCCCAGGAATTTAGTGTTTTGTCTGTAATGACTGTCCAGAATTAGGAGAGGTCTCTTCAGATGTCTTCCTAGCTTAGAACCTATTTTTTCTAGATTGGTTAGTCTTAGTTTTAAATGGGGAGAGGATGTAATGATGGGGACTTGACAGGTTTCTAGTTTGGATTAACGTTTTTCTGCAGAAATTCTTCACTGGACAGATACTTAGAACTAAAAGGTAGAGTACATGTTCGCTCTCTGTGCCACTTTTGCCCCTCGTCTAAAGTTTTACCTTTCCAAAATAAACTAGTAGAAACAAAAGTTGAAAAATTACCTTTTTGCTTTTTAAACAGCTGAACTGAGTTTTTTTTAACTTTTCCTTTTGGGAAAAACTCTTAGGTGTCATATTTAGTGAAAACCATGGTTTGAGCTCTTAGACTGGGATTTATAATCCCATTCTCTTTACACTTATGTGTGTCCCCCTTGAATATTTAATTATGTGTAAATTTTTGACATTTAAAACATGGTAAATGAACATGTCAGTTAAATGATAAATTATTTTCTTGGTTGCTGTTTTACCCTTCAAGCTTACTAATTTAAGCCAAGATGAACAGCTTTGTGTACTATCTTTAAGCCCTTCTCATTGCTTTCTGATACTTTTTTTTTTTCTGTGTAAGAATGTACTGTCTGCATGTAGGTTTGTGCACCCATGTTGTGCAATGCCGCGGAGGTCAGAAGAGGGCGTCTTGATTCCCCTGGAACTGGAGTTAAAGACAGTTCTTAGCTGCCATATGGGTGCTAGGAATAGAACCCTGGTCCTCTGCAAGAGCAGTCAGTGATCTTAACTGCTGAGCCATCTCTCCAGCCCCCGCTTTCTGATACTTTTATTCAGAATGAAATTTACCTACGTTTTAAGTAAATAGTGCAGAGAATTTAACAACTTTTCATGAATTTGAAAGAATTTGCTGTGTTGCCTTCCTTTTAGCCCCTTCCCGGCCTTTCTTCCCTCCTCCATAAAATGACAAACTTTATCCCTTTGTGGACTAAGCAAGCTGTAACCTGCCCTCTGAGGGGGAGTGATTGTCTTTCATCTCTGTTGCTTTACCTTTCAGAGTAATGTATTTATCGTATTCTACTTTAAAATCCATGGTCAATGTCTTCTTTTATGGCAGAAAAGAGGGGATCTGATGATAAAAAAAGTAGTGTGAAGTCCGGTAGTCGAGAGAAACAAAGTGAAGACACAAACACTGAATCCAAGGAAAGTGAAACTAAGAGCGAGGTCAATGGGACCAGCGAAGACATTAAATCTGAAGGTGACACTCAGTCCAATTAAAACTGATCTGATAAGACCTCAGATCAGACAGAGGTAAGTGTATTGTTTCTCACTTTGATTAGGGCTTTTTGTTACTGTTTGACAGTGCAGCGTAAGTATGCACAGATGAAGATGGAACTAAGCCGAGTAAGAAGACATACAAAAGCCTCTTCTGAAGGAAAAGACAGTGTAGTCCTGCAAAACATTTTGAGGTACATTGTTTTGTCTCAGCTATTTTGTAGCAGACTCGTGCCCCTATTAGTGTGCCTCTTTGCAAATTACTGCCCACGTATGTAATATAGTCGCCATTGAAAAGTTAATTATCCTTTTTTTAGGGATTTTGCTGTCATTTCTTTTTTTTAGTTTTTTTTTTAAATAAAAGGTTGAACTGTTTTTATTTTTTTTCTTTTTGGTATTAAGTCCATCTTGTGTTGGTACATTGGCAGAGACATATGCTTAAAACCTTAAAATATTTCTGAGGCACATGTTGGACTACTTTGTTTTAATTAAACTGCTAGTATTTCTTTGTCAAGGATGTTTCTAGTTTTTTGCTTTATTGCCTTGCATTCTAATGCAGTTTGTTCTGTAACTCGAGAGCCAGTAGCATTGGATTGATGGAAGTGTAGGGTTTATGAATTATTGCAGCTGACTACCATACCTCACACAGCGTTGGTGTTGTGAGCGGCCCATGAAAAGCCAAATTAAAAATCAAGGATTCAGTCAAACTAAGCAGGTACTCATGCCAGGTACTCCTTTCTCTACCCACATCCATGTTTGAATGCTATTGCCTGTGATCTTTACGCTTAACTGTTGTGTATCTTTTTTGTTCTTTACAAGAAGCACAGAGGGGTTTTTTGTGTATTGCGTGAAATCTTACAAATCAAATGTTAACAGAATGGAATTTTTTTTCAACTGTGTGTAGGGATGCAGTGGTGCCCAGAATTAGATATCTTTAAAGAATTTTAAATACAATAAACACTTCATATTATTCGCCTTGTTACATTCAGTGCAATTCTCAAGTCTTTAAGAGGTATGTGCTTAATATTTCCTACTGTGTAGGAGAATTTGTGGTCAGCCATAGGTGCAGAGGCATAGTCACTGGCTGATATATTGAAAGCAGCAATCCACAGCAGGAATAAATGCTGTGAATCAGTGACATGTTAAGAATTGAACTATATAGGATGAAGTTGGGTTTTTTTTTAAAGAACTATTTAAAAGCTAGGCTTTATAAGTGTTCTTAAAACCTCTAAACTGTTCATTCTTTGGGCTAGTGGCGTGGGATGAAATATTCCTAATGAAAGGAAGTGCCAAGTAGTTGATTTGTTGGTGGCATTCCTTTTCTAGAAAAGCAGTGTAGCGTTATATCTGTGTGAACCATCCACATGTAGCAAGCATACACAGGCACATGGCGTTAAGAACCACACCAATGCCTTGATTATTAAAACCAGTACAAACACACATATTAATCATAATTAGCAGTTAGCAGCTGGGCCAACACTTAGTCATAAAATCTTACCTTTTATATGCTGTCTAATTATCATTTTTCCCGAAATTTTGCATTGTAGGACTACTGTTGGAAGATTGTTTGAAGAATACTGAAAACGGCATAAAGTGAAGATCAACATTAAAATGAGGTGAAAGAAAGCTATAGTGGCATAGAAAAAGTATAAAGCTCAGTTAGTTATTTTTTTTTTTTTATTATTATTAAAAATTAATTCAGGACTGTTGTGACCAGATTTCAGAACATGTGTTAATAGCACATATGCCACTTTGAAAATGTAGGCCCTGTATCATATATTTTCTTTAAGACTTTTTAAGAAATATTACCTAAACATGTGGCTTGCTCAGTGTTTAATTGCAAGTTTTCATTCTTGGACTTGAAAACAGGATTAAACGTTAGTATTCATGTGAAACAAACTTAAGCGGGATTCCATTTTTACACTTCTGCTATACTTAGCCTTTGGATCTAGAAGTCAAAATAAAGTATCTCTGACTTTCTGTTACGAAGTTGATTGTCTCTGTCATTGAAAAGTTTTAGTATTAATCGTTTTCTAATAAAGTCATTGACTCCGAAATAGTCCCTTGTTTTTAAACTATTTACACTATTACTTCAGGTGTTAGTGAACAAACAGTTCTTTTTCCTAATTTGTCCTTGTTTAAAAGTAATTTTTATAGAATTTGCAATTTAATCTTTTAATGGTGCTTCAATTTTGGGTGGTTATGAATAAATTTGGATTTTGCTCTTAATGGCAAAGATGTACAGTAAACTAGAATATATTTTTACATCCTTGAGAGATTTCTTTAGTAGTAAAAGGTTCCAAATAGCCTCCTTACAAACAGTCTTCCTCTAGCTAGGAAATGATGTAGGCAAGCATTCAAAGACTTTTAGCTAGTCTTTATTTTTCTTTTGCATCCTATACCAAAATTTCTACTAATCCAGTCTTGTCCCTTTATCAGTACATGTATTTCTATGTATGGAGTGTATAGTATGTGTAAGAAGGATGTTTGAAAAACCTCGGGTGATAGATACTTCACATGCAGAATCGGCAGCATGTTCCTATCTAGCCTCATCAACTGTAGAAAAGTATTACCTCCAACTACATGTGTTTTTATATATATATATCATAGCAACCCCTGTGATTGAACAGTTTTCAAATATTGCTAGTAGTTTTATAGGTAAAGAAAATGGGTTAATGGCTTATCCGAGGAGGGGCCTCATGTTGATCTGTGCTAGGTCTCTGCCTTTGTTCCAGTTCCTCACTCTTGGGCCCCTGTGTTCATTCTAGTAGGCATTATGGTTCGTTACAGAATTTGCTAAGTAAAATACTCTCCGCCAACCTTTTACACATAATAAAGCCATTGCTTATTAGAGGCATGTTATTTTTATTAGACCATGTTATGGGACAGAGCCCTACTGGCCTTCCTAGCTGATCCTAGACATGCAGCAACAGGGGAGGAGATTATAATATTAAGAAAGACAATGTAAGATGTGCTAAAGCATTAAAATGCCAGATGGTTTTCTTCTGCCTCATGTAGATGCAACAGTTAGATGACTCTAGTGAAAGACTTCATAAATGGTCGCTAAGGTCTGTTGGTAACCTAGGATTTGAGAGGGCTACCTCCACTGTAGAGTTAATGTAGACCGAATAGCTGTCAGTTGGCGTGTATGTATGTCTTTTCTCTTTAGGCAGTTTTAATTAGATTACTGTGTAAGGTTGAAATCTGATTAGTTGATCTTTTTTAAAAACTATTTTTATTTTGGAAGTTTTACCACATAAAAGTAGAACAGTATATAATTAACTTTTGTTAACTCATGACCAGTAAGACAAGGCTCATGGCAAGTCGTGTGTGTGTGTGTGTGTGTGTGTGTGTGTGTGTGTGTGTGTACGTGTGTACGTGTGTGTACATACTGTTCTCCACTTTAAGGCAAGTCTCAGTTACACTGTGTAATCTGTATCTCTGAAAGACAGAGGTTCACTAAATAACAGTTTAATGCAAAATCTAATGAGCTTTAGCTCTTAAACTGAGATTGATTCATTTTTGTAACTCAGGAGCACCATGTCCTAGAGTCTTCTGTGCATCAAAACAGGCTCTAGATAGAAGGTCTCTTTTTGTTAAAACCATGTTTGTACTTTGTTAATCATGATCTGTTAATCACCTGTTGGTGGTGCTCAGTGTAGATATTCACCTCTTTAATAACATTTCTCACCTTAAATAACAGTTGTTAGGGAGGCCGGTGTAATTCCCAGGTCTGAGAACACTGGGGCCACATATGCTATGAGCTGAGCCACCTGGTTAAAGAGTCTAAAGCTGTAAAAACTGGAAATTTGATGGTGGATATTTTTAAGTTTTCATTGGCTCTGTTTTTAAAGATGCATTGTAGATGGATTATGTGAATATGCTTTTAAACACCTATTATATGCATGAAACAAACACGTAAAAAGTTATCTGTATACGTTCTGTGGGGTGACACTTCATTCGGGGTTGGTTTTCAAGTTTGAGTTTCTGACTGGTTTTTAATTGCTTGTGAAAAGGGCCCAGGGTGACTATGCATTTTTATATTACAATTACAATGCTTGCTCTTGGTTTAGAAGCAATAGTCAAAGTGTTTAGTGACCTGTCTTCCTCTGCTCCTGTCTCTCCTTTTCTCTAGGAACTCCTGATGTTGCCTATTCTTCCAAGTACTTGGGGCGGGGGGGATAGGAGGTGGGGATTCAAGACATGTATAGATGTCTCTTTATATATTATATACCCATATGTTCTGAATCTTGCCATTTTCGGTTAGTATATTTGGAAGCATTTATTTTGAGACATAGAATACAGCACTTTGAAGTTGAATGTGTTGCTTTTAAAAGTAATTTAAGAAAGCCAAAAACAGAAGTAAATGACATTTTTCATTGTGTCAGAATTAAGATTTTTCTATTTTAAAAATACATTTCCAGAATTTCATAGTTGATATATTTCTTCCCCTCAGCTGTCCCAAGTAAATCAGTTGTCAACAGATTTGTTTAGGAGCAACTTCGGAAACAGTTCAGCATAATTGGGTGTGCCGTAATTCACCTCTAGGTGCACACTCTTGAGAAACTCTTACATATTGCCAGGAGATCAATGTACAAATGTCATAATATCATCTTCTGTAAGAAGAAGAAAAGAAAATCCAAACCAACAAAAACCCTGGGAAGATCCCAAGTCAGCAATTTTGTTGGATAAATAGTATGATACATCCTACCGTGAATTCCACAGAATTGGGAATGAACTTCAGCTGCACATGTGACCATGGATGACTCAACAGTATCATAATATCCAAAATAAAGCAAGTCACAGAAGGATATACTCATTATGGTTAATTTTTGTAAAGGTCAAAACATGCTGTTAAATACATGGTAACACACAGGTCGGTGTTAGCTGCTACTTTGAGAAGTTTGGAGGGAGATGTGACCTTTAAGGGCAAAGGGGGTATTCAGAAGAACTGCTGATGCTCTTTCTCAAGCCAGATGGGCCTTTTAAACTGTATGTTTATGTGCTTTTGTATGTATGCTGTTTCCTAATAAAAATTCTTTTTTTATGTGGGAAAAGGTCTTGGTGTAGGAAGTGACTAATAAACCTGCTTCATTAAATTAACCCTCAATGCATGGCAGATTTAAAAGGTCCCCCCCGTTTGAGAGATAGGGTCTCCTTATAAATTCAGCTGGCCTGGAACTCACTCTGTAGACCAGGCTGGCTTAGAACTCAGAGAGATATGTACCACCATACCCCGCCCCTCTTTTTTTTTTTTTTTTTTTTCTTTTTCTTTTTTTTTTTTTTTTTTTTTTCTGAGATGGTCTCACTGTGTTGCCCAGGCTTTCTTGCAACTCATCTAACTGCCTCAACTTCCCAGCTGCTGGGATTACAAGTACATGACCACGGTTGGCTAAATTAGGATTCTAAATACCACAAGCAAGATCTGTAGGGGTTTTCTTTGAAGTATCTTTTTTCATTTAGGTAGCAGCCAGAGAATGGACATTTCTGTTTTCAGCAACTTTCTTAGGACGGGTGTTGTCATTTGGTGTCATGTGTGCCCCTCACGCCCTGTAATTAATTACACCATTCCACAGAGGGAGACTATGGGCTGCTCCTCACTCAAGTTACATTGTCATCTTAGAAAGCTTGCTGCTTTTAGCCCTGGTCAAAATACCATTAAGTGTTGACAAAACTGCACTGGGGCTGGAAAGCACCAGAGAGGACCTGGGTTTAGTTCCTAGTACCCACATGGTAGCTAGCAGCTGTCAGTATCTCCAGTTCCAAGGGATCTGATGTCTTCTGGCCTCCACAAGCATTGCATGACATGAGTGCACTTATATGCTGACAACACTCAACTCTTTATATTTTAAAAGTTACCCTTTTCTTGGGGGGGGGGGTAAATACTTTTTTTTTAATTTTGTTTATTTTCTATGTGTATGAATGTACTGTCTGCATGTAGGTTTGTACACCTGTGTCCTGCAACACCGAGGTCAGAAGAGGGTGTCAGATTCCCCTGGAACTGGAGTTCTCCTGGAATTGGAGTTACACACGGTTCTCAGCTGCCATGTGGGTGCTGGGGATTGAATCCGGGTCCTCTGCAAGAGCAGTCGGCGCTCTTAACCGCTAGGTTATCTCTCAAGCTTCCAGTAAATACTTTTAAAAAACATACCAAATGCCGGACGTGGTGGCGCATGCCTTTAATCCTAGCACTTGGGAGGCAGAGGCAGGCGGATCTTTGTAAGTTCAAGGCCAGCCTGGTCTACAGAATGAGTTCCAGGACAGCTGGGGCTACAGGGAGACCCTGTCTCAAAAAGACCAAAAAATAAATAAATAAATAAATAAAATAAAAAACATACCAAATACCCACAAAAGCACTTTAATTGCTTTGTCATTTCTCAGAAAAGTTATGGACATATTTGAAACTTAAAATCTTGGTTACATGAGTAAGCTACCCTCTGCGTTTAGACAAAGGACATGATAGCTGGACTTGGTAGCACATGCCTTTTATCCTAGCATGTGGGAGGGAGGCAGAGGCAGGCAGATTTCTATGAGTTCAAGGCCAGCCTGGTCTACATAGTTCCAGGAAAGCTGGGACTAAAGGGAGATCCTGTCTTAAAAAGGCCCCCCCCCACACAAAAAAAAGACGTGATATATGAGAAAGGTTACGTAAGGTTAACATAGTCAATACCAGTTTCCAGTAATACTTAACCTATTTATTCCCCGGGGGTTCCTTTCTGGGTGAGCTGTGGTCACATTCCACAGCATTCAGCTTCTGCATGCCAGGTTCCATCTTCATGGCTTGTGATGGTTCAGCGAGGAGAATGGGCCTAGTCCTCCCTGCACTGCACTCTGCTTGGCATTGGATCAGGTCTGTGTCAGCCAGCAATGGCAGAGGTCTGTTCTGTTATTTCCAGTAATACTAAATGGTTTTGGGCAGCTAGAGGTCTAGAGTACACCCCACCTTTTTGGTGATTTTAGTATTTTTGAAACGGGGTCTCCCTGTAACCCCCAGCTGGCCTGGAACTCACTATGTAGACCAGGCTGGCCTCTTATCTCACAGAGATCCATCTGCCTCTGACTGTGGAGTGTTGCAATCAACGGTGAGGGCCACCACACCCAGCTGGCCACAAGTACTTATAACCCAAATATAATCTGAGACTTAAAAAATTCTTTTATTTACTATTTTTATTTTACGTGTATGAGTGTATTGCTTGCTTGTAGGTAGGTTCATCCCTGATTTGCAGTTCCCATGAGGTCAGAAGAGGGTATCGGATTTCCTGGAACTGGAGTTACAGACAATCATTAGCCACTATGTGGGTGCTGGGAATTGAACCCAGGTCTTTCTACAAGAGCAACCAGTTCTGAGCCATCTCTCCAGGCCAATCTGGGACTTTTTAGTATGGCATTTGCTACTGAATTAATTTCACTTAAAAACAATTTCAAGATTATTCAGTGGGATTGTACTTTATGAAGCAATTCGTTTTACCTTCAAGGTATAAGGTGATAACTTCAATCAAGCTTACTCTCTGTACTGTTCAGGTTTTGTCATAAGACTTACAAAAAATTTTGCACATCTGTAATCTGGAAGGTGTAGACGGTAGGATCAGTTCAAAGTTATCCTGAGTTCAAAGCCATCCTGGGCTACAAGGGACCTTGTCCCAATTCCCCCATTGGGGAATAGGATGTGTTTATTAGAGTTTTAAAGATTTGTTCAGCAGCCTTGTGATTATGTTGATGATCTTTTCTAAGTTTTTTTTTTTTTTTTTTTTTTTTTTTTTTTTTTTTTTTTTTTTTTTTTTGTGTGTGTGTGTGTGTGTGTGGTGTAGGACCCCAGCTGTCCCTGGAACTCACTCGGTAGACGACAGCTGGCTTGAACTCACGAAGATCCACCTGCCTCTGCCTCCAATGCTAGGATTAAGGCGTTTGCGCCAGCCATGCCGCCCCCACGGACTTTTTTTTTTTTTTTTTTTTTTTTAATTTTTATGTGTAAGAATGTACTGTCGGCATGCAGGTTTGTGCACCCGTGTTGCGTAATGCCACAGAGGTCAGAAGAGGGTGTTGGGTTCCCCTGGAACTGGAGCTAAAGACGGTTCTCAGCCGCCATGTGGGTGCTGGGGATCAAACCTGGGTCCTCTGCAAGAGCATTCAGCGCTCTTAACTGCTAGGCCACCTCTCCAGCCCCTAAAGACAGTTCTTAATCACGAGGTGGGTGCTGGGAATCGAGTCTGGGTCCTCTGCAAGAGCAGTTGGTGCTCCCAACCACTGAGCCATTTCTCCAGCCCCAGACTAGTTGGATATTTTCAGCTAAATAAATGTATTCATTTCCACAAATAGTGCTGCTTTCTACCTCTTAACCAACCCCAAGTTTCTGCCTAATTCTTATTCAAAGCAGAGCAGAATTGAAATACTTAAGGAGGGATGTCACTTGCAGCTTGACCCCCCATCTGTTACAATCTGTCATCTGAAGACTTGGCGTTGGAAGGAGCTGGCTGGCTTTACAGGAGGTGTTGTCTTTAAAATGTACTGATGCTACCTTACCAGTGTTCTCTGCACGAGAGGCCGTGGCTGCCAAGCAGATTGCAGGAGCAGGTCGTGTCCCATGAATGAGATGGGTCCCCTTTCTGCTCCTACACCATTTGAACAATGCCTGCTGTGTGTTCCTTACCCCTCCTGTCAGATCGCAGCTGTTGAGGGAGCTGTGGACTCTGTGCTGGGGATACAGGGAGGATGTGTTTATCCATGAGGAGCACTCGCGGACAAACCTCCTTTGTAAAGATCAGAGGGCAACTTCATATTCCAAAAGGAATGGTGTGTAAAGAAGTGTTCGTGTGTACAAGTGAGCGAGAGTGGGGAAATTATAGCTGACCACTTGGACAGTGACAACAACTATCCAAAACTGAGCAGAAGTTGGCTTGAAAAGACTTGTATTAAAAAAAAAAAAAACAACTAGCTTGAGTGCTGAGTGCTGACAGCTGTCCTTTGAATTAGGCCTGGAAGTCATAGTCACCAGGTACCAACTGCCCTTCCCCAGCTTCAGTGCTGCAGGCTGCACATGGCTGTTTGCACAAGTGGTCTTAAGATAGTTTGAAGGTAGTTGTTTACTCAAGTTGTAAATCACATATTTTGTAGGGAAGCAGGGCTGGGGTGTGGCTCAGACTGCCAGTATTGGGGGGCAACATTTCAGAATAAACTTGCCTTGGTGTGGTTATCAAAGAGCTGTGTCTGTCAAACATACTTTGTCCCAGCTTAGAAAAGAAATGAGGAAACAATCTCTTCCAGGTTCAAATGTGGCCAGCCAGACTCGTGCTTCTAGGCTTCATTTACGAAGTGGTTCAAGACTTTGACTGGAGCTAATTTTTGCAGCATTACCACTGTAGCAGGGTCTCTCTGTCAAAGGGGATGCTTTGTGTTGTATCCATTCAGAGTTTGCACTTTTCACTAAGAGGAGTTCTATCTCTTGAAAGTCCTGGAGTCTTTGAATGTCTTTGTCCTAAATGTAGGAAAGAAATTTAATGTGAAAAAGAAATCTGAAGTGCTCTAGTTTGCTTCTCTATTGCTGTGACAAAACACTCCGCCCAAAACCAACTTGAGGAGGAATGGGTTTATTCGGCCCGTATCTCCTGGGTCACAGTTCATCACTGTGGGAGCCCAGCATAGGAACTTGGGGCAGGAACCTGGAGAAGGGAGCTGAGGCACAGGCCATGGAGGAACGACGCTTACTGCCTTGCTCACCTGCCCATGCCCAGCCTGCTTTCTTAAGGAGGGGCACTGCCCACAGTGGGCTGTACCCTCCCACATCACTCAACAATCAAGAAAATACCTCATTAGCCAGGCGTGGTGGCTCACACCTGCAATCCGAGCACTTGGGAGGCAGAGGCAGGTGGATCTCTGTGAGTTCAAGGCCAGCCTGGTCTACAGAACGAGCTCCAGGCCAGGTGGGACTAAAGGGAGACCCTGTCTCAAAAAGACCAAAAGAGCGGGGGGAAAAAAAATACCTCACAGACTGGCCACAGACCAGTCCGATGGAGGAAGTTCTCCAATAGAGGGTCCGTCAACTCAGGTGTGTCAAGTTGAAAAAACTGTCCAGCACATAAAGTTACTGAAATAAGGCTCAGTATTGGCCAGGATCACTTCAGCTGGTTTAACTTGTGTCTCTGTTGTAAGCTGTTGGTTGGATTTATTTATGTTGAGGCTATTTAGGAAGTGTAGTCAGTCATCTTATGACTCACTGTTAGTTTACAATACAAAGAATAAACCATCAACTGAGTCAGAATTGTCAATGAGCTGGGCACCAAGGTGTATTCCTTCAGTCTCAGCACTCCCGGAAGCAGAGGCAGGCAGATCTCTGAGATCTAGGCCAGCTGGGTCTACGGGAGGCCTGGTCTCAAAAAAAAAATAAAATAAAAGGAATGAAATTGAGGTTAAAACTTGCCATCTGCTGGGCGTGGTGGCACACGCCTTTAATCCTAGCACTTGGGAGGCAGAGGCAGGTGGATCTTTGTGAGTTCAAGGCCAGCCTGGTCTACAGAGTGAGTTCCAGGACAGCTGGGGCTACAGAGAGACCCTTTTTTGGTCTCGAAAAGACCAAAAAAAACTCCACCTGGTTAAGTGAGTGGTCTCTGCTGCAACTTTACAACGATTTGAGGGGGACCCCCAGACCCTAACATCTTGGGGGCTCATCCAGACTACATCTTGTTCAGCCAGCTATGTTTTTCAGCAACTACCTAAGGGAAAACTCACCATAACTATCAAAATTTCCTGGAAAGCAGATCTTGAGTCCAGACACCATGGCCAAATGAACAAAAGGAGAAGCCCAATAACGGATGCTTTGTTGAGAAATTCTAATGGGCTTTTTCGGGGGGGGGGCAGACCCTGTCTCAAGACCAAAAAAAAAAAAAATGGTGCTAAGGACCCAATACAACCCCCTCCCTAGCGGAGATCATTCCATCTTGGAAACACCAACTGTGGTTGACTCTTAGGAACTTCCTTCAAGGATTCGAAGACCACATAATGAGAGGGGGAAATGAAATAGAGGGTTATTGATAGAGGATTATAAAAACTCAGGGACAGTGTTCTCAGATACCATTAAGCCATTTTTCCTTAGTCATTCTAGGAATGATTGGTTTGCTTGCTTCGGGAGTTTCCCCTTGATTGGTAACTTTAACCGTGGTTAAACTCTGATTGGCTGGTGTCCTTGATTGGTAACTTTAATTGTGGCGCTGAACTCTGATTGGCTGTTGTACTTATAAATTACCCTGTAACCTGCACCTAAGAGCCACACTCCTCCCGAGTTGAGTGTTGGCCCGGCACCGTAATTAAATTAAACTCTCCTTAAAAAAAAAAGTAAAATAAATAACCTTGCCATCTACAGTTTCAGTCTGGAAAATGAAAAAGAAAATCATTTCTGCCGATTGCAAAAGCGGGCCTTTGCCAAGATGGCCTTTTCCATCTTGTGGGCATGCTGTCTTTTATTGGCCAGGTGTTTGACAGAGATTGACAGAGCTAAAAATAAGTCTAAAGTCTTGTTACTCAGATTTTAAAGGAATTTCAGAATTGATTTGTAAAATCAATAAAAGTGCCTGACTCTGAGATGATAAAGCAACAGCAACTGTGGCCAGAACTCCCACCATCTTGAGTGTCGTCCTATTAGGAACATCATTTTACAGCTGAGATTACACATTTGTTGTATGTGACCTCACCTCTCTGAGGCAGTGTGTTTGGTAGCTTCCTCATATTCTCCCCTTGTTCTGGGTTAATCCCCAGTTCAGAGCAGGTCACTTCAGTAGGTTTTGATAACTCAACTCTTGTCTGTGCAATTCAATTTCAATGAAGTCACTTTCTTTGGACTTCTGAATTCTCACTTTGAGCACCAGCTCTGGGTCACCCATCAATTCAGATGTAGTTTGGGAGAGAGAAAATACCCATCTTAAAGATTGTTTACATTGGGCTGGAGAGATGGCCTAGTGGTTGAGAGCGCTGACTGCTCTTGCAGAGGACCCGGGTTCGATCCCCAGCACCCACATGGCGGCTGAGAGCCATCTTTAACTCCAGTTCCAGGGGAATCCGACACCCTCTTCTGACCTCAGAGGCATTGCACGATACAGGTGCACAGGGTGCACAAACCTACATGCAGACAGTACATTCATACACATTAAAAAAAAAAATAAAAAGTTAAAAAAAAAAGATTGTTGACATTAGCACAGTGTAGATGATCCTAGAAACTAAATTTCAAATAGAGCTTTTGTCGTCATACTGATGTCATTAGCTAGACTTCCACTTGTGCTGAGCCGACTCTAGGATATGTGCTCCTGTCATGTCTTGCAAACAGAGCTTGCAGTTTGATGTCAGTGATTCAGTGACTTAGATACTGAGGTTTTCTTTTTTCTTTTTTTTTTTTTTTTTTTTTTTTGGCCTTTTCGAGACAGGGTCTCCCTGTAGCTCTGGCTATCCTGGAACTCACTCTGTAGACCAGGCTGGCCTTGAACTCACAGAGATCCGCCTGCCTCTGCCTCCCAAGTGCTAGGATTAGAGGTTTTCTTTTTTGCTTGTTTTATTTTGAAGAGGTGGTCAGATACCCTGGAGCTGGAATTTTAGGTGGCTGTGAACCACCCAATATGGGCACTGAGAACTCAACTGAGCTCATCTGGAGAGCAAGCATTCTGAATTATTGAGAACCATCTCTCCAACAGACTTCAAAAAACAGATTGTTTTTTGAAGCAGATCTCACTATATCATCCAACAGACATTAAACTCAAGATTGTCCTGCTCAGGCTTCCAGATGTAACTTGCACTCCACATATAGCTGCTTCTCTGGGCTGCGATCAAACCCAGGGGTAGGTGCTAGGTAGGGCAAGTATTTTACTCTGGCCGTGGGCAATGGCTAGCAGTAGGGATGCCTGGTTGGTCATTTGGAATGTGTGTCCCTAGGTGAGGTGCATGTGGGTCATCCAGTGATTCCACTCACTCGTATGGGGCTGTGGCATTGAGTGTGAATTCTTCAACTTCTATCCTAGGAAGGACAGTATGAACTCAAAACTTCGTGCTGTAAATCACTTGCCGAGTAGCTCTATACAACATGGTCCATAAGCTGAGTCCTTACTTAGATGGGTGGTGGTGGGTTTGATACCAGCTTGGTCAGTTGGCAAGTGTGGATTCTTGCCTTCTAGCTGGAAAAAGATGAGCTGAGAAACAGTACCCAGCATGTGGCTGGGTGGCTGATCCGAGGGTCAGACGATGACAGTGATGCCCCCCCCCCCGGCTCTCTTCTCCCATGTCTATTCTCCTTTGAGAGATAGGACTGGGGAAAGCAGTAATAGGTTTTAATCTTTTAAAATGTTATTTTATGGGGGAGGGTCCATGCCTCGGTGTATGTGAAGATCAGAGCACAGCTGTGGAGTCTGTTCTCTCCTTCTACAAGGGTTCTGAGGGTGGGGCTCAAAGTCTTGACTGGCAAAGAGTTTTTGCCCACTGAGCCAACTGCATGCCCCACTTTCTTAGCAGAGTAATTTTCCTTCATAACCACCCAAAGCATAAAAGGAAGCTGAGACTATTTTAAAATGATCCCTAATCTGGGGAAGAAATCTTTCTAATCTTTGAACTTGAGTAATATTTTTAACATGGAGTATTTTGTGTCTCAGGTCTCTTAACAGCTACACAGGTGGAAGGATCATGTAAGGACAAATCTTCTGACCCATAGAAAGATACATTTACAGAGTGCTTTGCACAGCTCCAACTTTAGCATTATTGTGCTTGATGCTTTGTTTTTGTTTTTTGTTTTTTTGTTGTTTGTTTTTTGTTTTGTTTTGTTGTTGTTGTTGTTGTTGTTGTTAGGATATACATCCCAAGCCAGCTTTGAGCTCTCGATCCCCCAAATGCAAGTGTTGCTGTTACAGTATGTGCCACCATGCCTAGGAACATACTTGAGTCTGTTTTGTATCAGGACATGAAGTCCCACCCCACTGAAGATAACTACAGAGTCCATTTTCCCTGAGATTACAACCCCTGGTAGGCCTAGGTCAACCATGCTCCAGGACAGGTTTCATACCCAAGAGTATTTGGGGAACATGATTGGATTGGAGGCTGGGGGCAGAGAACAAGAAATTGGGTGGGTAGGGAGGTGGGGGTGGATCTGGGAGGAATTGGAGAAAGGACGATGATTAAAATACATCGTGTGAAATTCACAGAATAACCAGAGGGCTAGGAATGTAACTTGGAGGTGGGACACTTGCCTGTCATGGCTGAGGCCCTGGGCTCAATCCCCAGCACCACAGAGCAACAGCAGAACTCCAGAGATGAGTCTTTACAGGACAGCAGAAGAAGAAGGTGCTAGAGGAAATCACTGTGGGGCCCAGTGAGGTAAAGGCAAAAGACAGTGCTATGACAGCATGGAAGAGGTCTAGAAAGATCTTCCACCTACGCAGAGGTCAAGACTCATGAATGTTGGGCCTTTGAGGTGACATCTGATGGACAGATTTAACCAGTACTAGAGAGCAGTGCTTTCCAGACTCCACTCTGAGGAGGGAGAGAAAAGCAGAGGGCGAGGGCCAGGTTATAAAGAGCAAGAAGCCCTGAGCTGTCAGGTGGCCATTTGTCCCGTGGAGTAAATTATAAGTAAAAAATAGAGGATTTCAAAACGAGGAAACATTTTTAGCCTTTTTGGTGCATGGGTCTGCTGTGTGTATAGCTCAGAGGACAATTTCCAGAAGTCAGCTTTCTTCTTCCGCCTTTATTTCTATTTTGTGTATGAGTGTTTTGCCTGCATGTGTGTGAGTGCCCCCGTGTGCCATGCTCATGGAAACTAGATGAAGGCATTGGTTCTCCGGGAACTGGAGTTATACATAGTAGTGTTCATGTGGGTGCTGGGGACCAAACCCACATCCTCTGCAAGAGCAATCAGTGCTCTTAACAAAGTTATCTCTCCAGACTCCTTCCACCATTTTAAAAAAGATTTTCTTCTATGTGTATATATGTTTGCCTGCATGAGTTTATACCACATATGTGCAGGAGCCCATGGAGGCTGGAAGAGGGTTTCAGATACCCTAGCACTGGAGTTACAGGCAAGTGTAAGTACTGGAACTGAGGTCTGAAAGAGCAGTATGTGCTCTTAGAGGGCTCTCATGAGCCATCTCTCCATCCCCAATCACCCTTTTAAGGCAAGGGCTCTCATTTCTGCATTACAAATGCATGTTACCATGTCTGGCTTTTTACCTGGGTTCCAGGGATCAGATTCAGGACCTCAGGCTTATGCAGTAAAGTGCTTTTATCTGCTGAGCTTTAAAACTAAAACTTTTTTTTTCTTGGTCTTTTTGAGACAGACTCTCCCTGTAGCCCCAGCTGGCCTGGAACTCCCCTCCCTCCCTGCCTCCCTCCCTGCCTCCCTCCCTCCCTCCCTCCCTCCCTCCCTCCCTCCCTNTGCAGGGGATTGAATCCGGGTCCTCTCAAAGAGCAGTCGGCGCTCTAACCGCAGGATTATCTCTCAAGTTCCAGTAAAATACTTTAAAAACATTACCAAAATGCCGGAGTATGGTGGCGACATGCCGTTAAATCCTAGGCACTTGGGAGGGGGCAGAGGCAGGAGCGGATCTCTGTAATTCAAGGCCAGCCTGGTCTACAGATATAGATCCAGGACAGCTGGGCGCTTACATGGTGAAACCCTGTCTTCAAAAAAAGACCAAAAATAATTTTTTTTTTTAAATAAATAAATCAAAAAAACATACCAAATACACCACAAAAGCCTTTAATTGCTTTGTCAATTCTACAGGAAATTATGGACAATTTGAAAAACTTAAAATCTTAGTTACAATGAGTAAGCTACCCCTTCTGGTTTAGACAAAGGAACATGATAGCTGGACTTGGCTAGCCATGCCTTTTATCCTAGCATTGGAGGAGGAGCAGAGGCAGGCACATTCTATTGGTCACAGGCCAGCCTGGATCACATAGTTCCAGGAAAGCGTGGGACTAAGGGAGACTCTGTCTTAAAAAGGCCCCCCACCCACACAAAAAAAAGACGTGATATATGAGAAAGGTTACGTAAGGTTAACATAGTCAATACCAGTTTCCAGTAATACTTAACCTATTTATTCCCCGGGGGTTCCTTTCTGGGTGAGCTGTGGTCACATTCCACAGCATTCAGCTTCTGCATGCCAGGTTCCATCTTCATGGCTTGTGATGGTTCAGCGAGGAGAATGGGCCTAGTCCTCCCTGCACTGCACTCTGCTTGGCATTGGATCAGGTCTGTGTCAGCCAGCAATGGCAGAGGTCTGTTCTGTTATTTCCAGTAATACTAAATGGTTTTGGGCAGCTAGAGGTCTAGAGTACACCCCACCTTTTTGGTGATTTGAGCTATTTTGAAACGGGATCTCCCTGTACCCCAGCTGGCCTGGAACTCATCTTATTAGGACCAGGCTAGCCTCTTATCTCATAGGGATCCATCTGCCTCTGACTGTGGAGTGTTGCAATCAACGGTGAGGGCCACCACACCCAGCTGGCCCACAAGTACTTAAAACCAAATTTAATCTGGACTTAAAAAATCTTTATTGTACTATTTTGATTACGTGTAATGAGTGATTGCTCTTGTAGGTAGTTCATCCCTGCATTTGCAGTTCCATTGAGGTTCAGAAGAGGACTATCGGTTTTCTCCTGGAACCGCGAAGCTTTACCAGAAACTCATATAGCCCACTATGTGGGTGTTGGGAATCAATCCCAGGTCTTTCTACAAGAGCAACCAGTTCCAGCCATCTCTCCAGCGCCAATTTTGAGACTTTTAGTATGCATTTGTACTGAATAATTCACTAAAAAACAATTCAAATGTATTCAGTGGGATTTGTACTTATATGACTGAAGCAATTCGTTTACCTTCAATGTATTAGAGGTGATAATCTCAATCAAGCTTACCTCTCTGTACTGTTCAGTTTTTCATAAGACTTACAAAAAAATTTTGCACATCGGTAATCATGAGAAGGTGTAGACGTAGGAATCAGTTCAAAGTTATCCAGCTTCAAAGCCCTACCTGGGCACAAGGACTTGTTCCCAGATTCCCCCAGTTGGGAATAGGATGTGTATTGAGTTTTTAAAAATGTCAAGGGCAGCTTGTGATTAGGTGTGATTGATCTTTTTCTAAGTACTTTTTTTTATTTTTTTTTTTTTTTTTTTCTTTTTTTTTTTGGTGTGTGGTGTATGTATGCTGTTGTGTAGCCCCCGCTGCTCCTGGAACTCAATATGTGAACCAGCTTGGCCTTGAACTCACGAAGATATGCCACCATGCTCCTGCCTCCCAAGTGCTAGGAGTAAAGGCGTGCCGCCCAGCAATTGCCCGGCTTTGTTTTTTGGTTATTTTTTTTTTTTAATTTTTATGGGTAAGACATGTTACTGTCGGCATGCAGTTTGTTTGCACCTGTGTCTTGTAATGCCACAGAGTCAGAAGAGGGTGTTTGGCGTTCCCCTGGAACTGGAGCTAAAGCGTTCTCAGCCGCCATTGTGGGGTGCTGGGGATCAAAACCTTGTCCTCCGCAAGAGCATCTTTTTCAGGACTCACTTAAGCTGCTTAGGGCCCTCTCTCCCAGCCCCTCAAAAGACTAGTTTCTTATCACTCGAGGTGGGTCGCTTGGGGAATCGACGTCTGGGTCCTCTGCACAGAGCAGTTGGTGTCCCAGCCGTGAGCCATTTCTCGCAGCCCAAGACTAGTTTGGTATCTGTTCAGCCTACATACAGATATTCATTTCCACAAATAGTGCTGCTTTCTACCTCTTAACCAACCCCAAGTTTCTGCCTAATTCTTATTCAAAGCAGAGCAGAATTGAAATACTTAAGGAGGGATGTCACTTGCAGCTTGACCCCTCCATCTTTTACAATCTGTCATCTGAAGAGAACTTGGCGTTGGACTGCATGGAGCTGGCTCTGCACATTCTGACAGGAGGTGTCCATGCTACTGTTTAAAATGTACTGATCGCTACACATACCAGCTGTTCTTCTGCCACGAGGCCGTGGCTGCCCAAGCAGATTGCCAGGAAGCAGCGTCGTGATCGCGCTCCGCGGCAGCAATGAGATGGGTCCCCTTTCTAGCTCCTACACCATGTTGAACAATGCCGCTGTGTGTTCCGTTACCCTCCGTCAGACTCGGCAGCTGTTGAGGGAGCTGTGGACTCTGTGCTGGGCGATACAGACGGATGTGTTTATCCATATGAGGAAGCACCTCGCGGACAAACCCTCCTTTGTTAAAGATATCAGAGGGCAATCTCACCTATTCCAAAAGGAAATGGTGTCGTAAAAGAAGTGTTCGTCATGTCAACCAAGTAGGAGCGCAAGAGTGGGGAAATTATAGCTGACCACTTGGACAGTGACAACAACTATCCAAAACTGAGCAGAAGTGGATTGAAAATGACTGGTATAAAAAAAAAAAAAAACAACAAGCTTGCAGTGACCTGAGTGCTGACAGCTGTCCTTTGAATTAGGCCTGGAAGTCATAGTCACCAGGTACCAACTGCCCTTCCCCAGCTTCAGTGCTGCAGGCTGCACATGGCTGTTTGCACAAGTGGTCTTAAGATAGTTTGAAGGTAGTTGTTTACTCAAGTTGTAAATCCACATATTGTAAGGGAGCAGCTGGGTGTGGCCAACCTGGCCAGTATTGGGGGGCAACATTCAGAATAAACTTGCCTGGTGTGGTTATCAAAGAGCATGTGTCTGTCAAACATACTTTGTCCCAGCTTAAAAAGAAATGAGGAAACAATCCTCTTCCAGGTTCAAATGTGGCCAGCCAGACTCGTGCTTCTAGGCTTCATTTACGAAGTGGTTCAAGACTTTGACTGGAGCTAATTTTTGCAGCATTACCACTGTAGCAGGGTCTCTCTGTCAAAGGGGATGCTTTGTGTTGTATCCATTCAGAGTTTGCACTTTTCACTAAGAGGAGTTCTATCTCTTGAAAGTCCTGGAGTCTCTTGAATGTCTTTGTCCTAAATGTAGGAAAGAAATTTATGTGAAAAAAAATCTGAAGTGCGTCAGTTTGCTGTCTCTAGTTCGGTGACAAACACAACTCCAGCCCCAAACAACTTTGAGGAGGAAATGGGTTTATTCCCCGTATCTCCTGGGTCACAGCTTTCATCACAGTGCAGGAGCCCAGCATAGGAACCTGGCGGCAGGAACCTGGGAGAAGCGAGCATGAGGCACAGGCCATGAAGGAAACTGAGCTTACTGTTGGCTTGCTCCTCTGCCCAATCCCAGCCTGACTTTCTTAAGGAGGTGCCACTCGCCCACAGTGGGTGTACCCTCCCACCATCACTTCGAACAATCAGAAAATCATCCCATTAGCCAGCGGTGGTTGGCTCACACCTGCAAATCCAGACACTTGGAGGCAGAGGCAGTGGATCCTGTGAGTTCAAAGGCCACCTGGATCTACATAGAACGAGCGCCAGCCAGGTGGGACTCAAAGGAGAGACCCCTGTCCTTCAAAAAACCAAAAAGAGCCGGGGGCGAAAAAAATAAAAAAGACCTCACAAGACCTGGCCACAGACCCAAGTCCGCAGATGAGGACAGTTTCTCCCAAGTAGAGGGTACCGTACACTCTAGCAGGTGTCAAGTTGAAAAAACTTCCAGCACATAAGTTACTGAAATAAGGCTCAGTATTGGCCAGGATCACTTCAGCTGGTTTAACTTGTGTCTCTGTTGTAAGCTGTTGGTTGGATTTATTTATGTTGAGGCTATTTAGGAAGTGTAGTCAGTCATCTTATGACTCACTGTTAGTTTACAATACAAAGAATAAACCATCAACTGACGCTCAGAAATTGTCAATGAGCTGGGCACCAAGGTGATATTCCTTCCCAGTCTCAGCACTCCAGGAGCGCAAAGGCAGCAGATCTCTGAGATCTAGCCAGCTGGTCACACGGAGGCCTGCTCTCAAAAAAAAAAAAAAATAAAAGAATAAATTGGTTAACTTCTCTTTTTTTTTGCTGGGCGTGGCTGGCACAACGCCTTTAATCTACACTTGGGCAGGAAGAGCAAGGTGGATCTTTGTGAGTTAAGCGCCATCCATTGTCTACAGAAAGGAGTTCCAGTTCGATCAGCTGGGGCCAACAGAGAGACCCTATTCTTTGGTTCTCGAAAAGACCAAAAAAAAACCCACTGGTTAAGTGAGTGGTCTCTATGCTGCAACTTTACAACAATTTGAGGGGGACCCCCATGACCCTAACACCTTGCAGGGACTCATCAACATATCTCTCTTGTTGCAGCCGACTATGTTTTCATCCAGCAAGACCACCTACCTAAGAGGAAAACTCACCATAACTATCAAATGTCCTGCGAAAGCAAGATCTGTGAGTCCCAGACACCATGCCAAAATGAACAACAAGGAGAAGCCCATAACGGTGCTTTGTTGAGAAATTTCTAATGGGCTTTTCGCGGGGGGGGAGACCTCGGTCTCAAGACCAAAAAAAAAAAAAAATGTGCTAAGGACCCCAAGACAACCCCCTCCCTAGTGCGAGGATCATTGCCGATCTGGAAACACAACCGTAGGTTGAACTCTTAGGACAACTTCCTTCAAGGAGTTCAAGCCACATAATGAGAGGGGGAAATGAAATGAGGTATTGTATATAAAAACTCAGGGATAGTGGTTCAGATACCATTAAAACATTTTCCCTGTAGTCCTTCTAGGAATGACTGTTTGCTTGCTTCAGGCAGTTCCCCTTGACTTGTAATTTAACCGTAGGTTAAACTCTGATTCGGCTGGGGTCTCTTGATTGATAACTTTAATATCTGTGGCGCTGGAACTTCATGTGGCTGTTTTACGTTATACAATTACCCTGTACCTGCACCTACTGAGCCACATGTTCCTCCCAAGTTGAGTGTTGCGGCACCGTAAATTAAATTAACTCTACCTTAACAAAAAAAGTAAAAAAAAATAAATTCTTGCCATCTCAGTTTCAGTCTTTAATGAGAAAATGAAAAAGAAAAATCATTTCTGCCGATTGCAAAAGCGGGCCTTTGCCAAGATGGCCTTTTCCATCTTGTGGGCATGCTCCGTCTTTTATTGGCCAGGTGTTGACAGCGATTGACAGAGCTAAAATAGAGTCAAAGTCTTGTTACTAGATTTAAAGGAAGTTTCAGAATTGATTTGTAAAATCAATAAAAGTGCCTGACTCTGAGATGATAAAGCAACAGCAACTGTGGCCAGAACTCCCACCATCTTGAGTGTCGTCCTATTAGGAACATCATTTTACAGCTGAGATTACACATTTGTTGTATGTGACCTCACCTCTCTGAGGCAGTGTGTTTGGTAGCTTCCTCATATTCTCCCCTTGTTCTGGGTTAATCCCCAGTTCAGAGCAGGTCACTTCAGTAGGTTTTGATAACTCAACTCTTGTCTGTGCAATTCAATTTCAATGAAGTCACTTTCTTTGGACTTCTGAATTCTCACTTTGAGCACCAGCTCTGGGTCACCCATCAATTCAGATGAGTTTGGGAGAGAGAAAAAATACCCATCTTAAAGAAATTGTTGTACATTGGGCTGGAGAGATGCCTAGGGTTAGGAGTCGCTGCTCTCTGCAGAGGACCCGGTTCGACCCCAGCACCCCACAGGGCGGGCTGAAGCCATCTTAACTCCAGGTCCAGGGGAAATCCGACACCCTCTTCTGACCTCGAGGCATTTGCGACGATACAGCGTGCACAGGGTGCACAAACTACATGCAACACTACATTTCAACACATTAAAACAAAAAATAAAAGTTAAAAAAGAAATTGTTGAACATTAGCACAGTGGTAGATGATCCTGAAACTAATTTCAATAGAGCTGTTGTCGCATAACTGGATGTCATTAGCTAGACTCCACTTGTGCTGAGCCGACTCAGGATATGTGCTCCTGTCAATGTCTTGCAAACAGGCATTTGTCAGTGAGTCAGTGATTCAGTGACTTAGATATGAGGTTTTCTTTTTCTTTTTTTTTTTGTTTTTTTTTTTGGCCTTTTCGAAGAACGAGGTCTCCCTGTAGCTCTGGTATCCGGAATCACTCGTAGGACCAGCTGGCCTTGAACTCACAGAGATCCGGCCTCCTCTGCCTCCAAGTGCAGGATGAGTTTTCTTTTTGCTTGTTTTATTTTGAAAGAGTGTTGGTCAGTACCCTGGAGCTGGAATTTAGGTGGCTGTGACCACCCAAGATATGGGCACTGAGAACTCAACTGAGCTCATCTGGAGAGCAAGCATTCTGAATTATTGAGAACCATCTCTCCAACAGACTTCAAAAAACAGATTGTTTTTTGAAGCAGATCTCAACATAATCATCCAACAGACATAAACTCAAGATTGGTCCTGCTGCAGGCTTCCAAGATGTAACTCACTCACATATAGCTGCTTCCTCTGGGCTGCGATCAAACCCAGGGGTAGGTGCTAGGTAGGGCAAGTATTTTACTCTGGCCGTGGGCAATGGCTAGCAGTAGGGATGCCTGGTTGGTCATTTGGAATGTGTGTCCCTAGGTCGAGGTGCATGTGGTCAGTCCAGTTTGATTCCACTTCACTCGTATGGGGCTGGGCATTTGAGTGTGAATTCTTCAACTTCTATCTAAGGAAGGACAGTATGAACTCAAACTTCGTGCTGTAAATCACTTTGCGCAGAGTACTCCTATACAACATGGTCCATAAAGCTGAGTCCTACTTAGATGCGGTGGTGGTGGGTTTGATACCGAGCTTGGTCAGTTGGCAGTGTGATTCTTGCCTTCTAGCTGGGGAAAAAAGATGTTAGCTGAGAAACAGTACCAGCAGTGTGGCTGGGTGCCTGACCGAGGAGTCCAGACGAGTGACAGTGCCCCCCCCCCCGTTCTTCTCTTCTCCCATGGCTATTCTCCTTTGAGAGAAGGACTGGGGGAAAAGTAATAGGTTTTTAACTTTAAAATGTTATTTTATGGGGGAGGGTCCATGCTCGGTGTATGTGAAATGCAGAGCACAGCTGTGGAGTCGTGTTCTCTCCTTTCTACAAGGGTTCTGAGGGGCTCAAAGTCTGACTCGGCAAAGAGTTTTGTGCCACTGAGCCAACTGCATGCCCCACTTTCTTAGCAGAGTAATTTTCCTTCATAACCACCCAAAGCATAAAAGGAAGCTGAGACTATTTTAAAATGATCCCTAATCTGGGGAAGAAATCTTTCTAATCTTTGAACTTGAAGTAAATTTTTAACATGCGAGTATTTTGTGTTTTATCTCAGGTCTCTTAGAAGCTACACAGGTGGAAAGGATCATGTAAGGACAAATCTTCTGACCCATAGAAAGATACATTTAAGGTCTTTTGCACAAGCTCCAATTTAGCCATTTATTATGTGCTGAACTGCGTTGTTTGTTGTTTTTGTTTTTGTCGTTGTCTTGTTTTTTTTTGTTTTGTGGTTGCTGTTGTTGTTGTTGTTAGAGATATAATCCCAACCAGCTTTGAGCTCTCGACCCCTCTAATGCAAGTGTTGCGTGTATCAGATTGCCACCATGCCTAGGAACATACTTGAGTCTGTTTTGTATCAGGACATGAAGTCCCACCCCACTGAAGATAACTACAGAGTCCATTTTCCCTGAGATTACAACCCCTGGTAGGCCTAGGTCAACCATGCCAGGACAGGTTTCATACCCAACGAGTTATTTGGGACACATGATTGGATTGGAGGCTGGGGCAGAACAATGAGTTGCTGGGTCAGGGACGGTGGGGGGATCTGGGAGGAGATTGGAAAAGGCGATGATTAAATACATTGTGTGAAATTCACAGATAACCAGAGGGCTAGGAATCGAATTCTGGACGGTGGACCACTTGCCTGTCAAAGCGTGAGGCCCTGGCTCAAATCCCACAGCACCACAGAAGCAACCAGCAGAACTCCCAGAGATGATCTTTACAGGACAGCCAGAAGAAGAATGGTGCTAGAGGAAATCACTGTGGGCCCAGTGAAGGTAAAGGCAAAAGACAGTACTATCGACAGCATGGAACGAGGATCTAAGAAAGATCTTCCACCTACGCAGAGCGTCAAGACTCATGAATGTGGGCCTTTGAAGTGACATCTGATGGACAGATTTAACCAGTACGAGTAGTAGAGCGTGCTTTCCATACCACCTCTGAGGAGGAGAGAAAAGGCAAGGCGTCGAGGGCACGGTTTAAAGAGCAAGAAAGCCCTGAGCTGTCAGTGGCCATTTGATACCGTGGTATAATATAAGTAAAAAATAGAGGATTTCGAAAACGAGGAAAATTCTTTGCCTTTTTGGTGCATGAGTCCTTGCTGTGTGTATAGCTCAGAGAGACAATTCCAGAAGGTCGCTGTCGGTGCCTCCGCCTTTATGTTCCATTTTCTCGTATGGCGTTCTGTCGGGCACTGCATAGTGTTGTGGATGTCCCACCCGTGGCCATCTCATGGAACTAGGATGAAGGCATTGTGTTCGTCCGGAACTGGAGTATACATAGTCAGGTGCATGTGGGTTGCTGGGACCAACCCACATCTCCTCTGAAGAAACTGCAGTGTCTTAACAAAGTTATCTCTCCAGATCTCCTTCCCCAGTTTAAAACAGATTCTTTCTCTGTTATATGTTGCCTGCAGAGTTTATACCACATAATGTGCAGGAGCCAATGGAGCTGGAAAGAGGGTTCAGATACCCTAGCACGGAGTATACAGCAAGGTAAGTACTGGAACGGAGGTCTGAAAGAGCAGTAGTTGGGCTCTTAGAGGGCTCGCATGAGCAATCTCTCCATCCCAATCCCCCTTTCAGCAGGTTCATTTCCTGCATTACAAAATGCATGTTACCATAGTCCTGCGTTTTTACCCGGTTTCCAGGATTTCAGAGTTCAGGCAACCTCAGGCTTATGCAGTTTAAAGTTGCTTTTATCCTGCTGAGCTTTAACTAAACTTTGTTTTTCTTGGCTCTTTTGTATTGACAAGACTCTCCTGTAGCCCCAGCTGCTGGAAACTCCCCCTCCCTCCCTGCCCTCCCTCCACCTGCCCCTCGCCTCCCTCCCTCCCCTCCCCTCCCTCTCCTCCCATCCCTCCCTCGCCTCCCTCCCTCTCCTCCTCCTTCCCTCCCTTCCTTCCTCCTTCCTTCCTTCCTTCTCCTTCCTACCTTCCTTCCTTCTTTTCCCCGGAATTTGAGCCTTCCAGCTGGCACTTGACTCCACTTGATGTAAACAAAGCTGGCCTCAAATTTACAAAGATCAACCTGCCTCTACCTATCAAGTTCTGGGATTAAAAGAATGTACCACCACACCCAGCCTTAGTTTTAGATCATTTTGAGAATAGAGGTTCAATAAATCCTGGTCCTGAGTTTTGGAATTCACAGGTCGTGCACCTGTAGCGTCTTCGATTTCTTTCACCCGTTATTAGACCATAGCCCACAGGTTCCCTGGACTGCAGGTTCCCTGGGTTCACACGGGCCAGCTGGCCAGTCAGCAAATCCAGATCCTAGCCCTGGAAAGGAGAAGGGGGTGCGGCGAAAGGTAACTAGGGAGCCCAGAAACGCCCCCTGGGCGCGGACCTCGCGAGAGAAAGACTTAAAGATGAGGCTGGGAGAAATTCCAAGGGGAATAACTCAACTTTACTTCTACAACCCGGGGTACTTATACTGGACCTTGAGATGCGACTGGGGGGTGGGGCATACAGGAATTTGTACACCATATACTCCAGGTCACTACATGATTGTGACAATGCTTTGCCCCAAGGATTAAAGGCAATTGGCACCAGGCAGGTTCCAAAAACAAGCAGGAAATCAGGCCAGATCCGGGCCCGAAGGGCTTGGCAGGTTTGCAGTGACATTCCTAAGTGCTTGCTCGCCAAACGATCCACAGCTCTCCTTTAATTAAAAAAAAAAAAAAAAAAAAAAAAGCACTGTTGTCACATACTATTATTTTTTTCTTCAGGGGATGCTCTGGGAAGCAAGAGCCAATGGCTCCTACCAGAGCACTAGAGCTCCCAGGTGTGTATAGAGTAAATTGGAGGTGGGACATCTGTCAGGATATGGGGTTTTTGTTCAGGGAACAGGAATGCATCCCATCCTGGCTCCTCAAAGAAGTTCTTGGGACGTTGGGATGTGGGGTCCTGCTCTAGCCAAGCAAGGCCTCATCCCTACATGTACCAGTATACCAATATACCCAGCTTGGGAACTTTTAATGACCTAGTGGTTTGCCTTTTATTGGTTGTACAGTGCTAGTGTAGAGGAAGGGCGGGGGTCTTCATGCCGAGTCCATGCATTTTTTTTTTTTAATTTTTATTTTCGAATGTGTATGAATGTACTGACTGCATGTAGGTTTGTGTACCCGTGTCGTGCAATGCCGCGGAGGTCAGAAGAGGGTGTTGGATTCCCCTGGAGCTGGAGTTCTCCTGGAATTGGAGCTACAGACGGTTCTTAGCCTCCATGTGGGTGCTGGGGATTGAACCCGGGTCCTCTGCAAGAGCAGTCGGTGCTCTTAACCGCTAGGCCATCTCTCCAGCCCTGAGTCCATGCATTTTTCAACAAGAAGCAATTATTGATTTCCCTTTTTAGAGGAGGTCATGAGACATACTGTGAAATAGAGACCTGATTTCCTTTTTCACACAAGAAAATTGAGGCTAAAAGGTGAGGTAGCTTGCTTAGATTAAGTAAATGGAGGTACCTGAGTGTTAGCAAGGCTTAAAGGGAAACTAAGGAAGCCAGTCTCCCCTTCTGCAAGTGGCAGCCCAACTTTGGGCAGATGGGTGAGCCCCCAAGGGATTGCAGCCTCCCACCTGACGTTCCCAGGAAGTAGGGAAGTGAAGGGCCGTGTGCTTTCCTCCCAGTTGCCTTCATGGTTTGGCATGGTGCTGCCTGCTCCATCCCAAGTTTTTTATTTATAAATTTATCTTTTTTAAAAAATTTAATTTTATGTGTATTGTATTGTCTGCATGTGTTTAAGTGCACCCATGTTGTGCATGCAGTGACCGAGGAGATCAGAAGGCATCTGAAGACCCCGGAGCGGACAGTTATTAGCTGCCCTGTGGGTGCTGGGAATCCAACCTGAGTCCTCTGCAAGAGTAGTCAGTCAGTCAGTGCTCTTAATTGCTGAGCCCTCTCTCCAGCTCCATCCACCCCAGTAAGCCACCTTCTCCACCAGGCGCAGACAGCGGAAGGAGCGACTCTGACACCTCTGTTACAGAAGTGGGACTGGCCTGGGCAGGAGCCACATGTGTGAGCTGATGCTCCAGTTCCCACCCGGCCCACATGGTCCATTGGCCCATTGGGCTCCGCTTTTATTTTTTTATTTTATTTATTTTATTTTATTTATTTTGGTATGTGTATGAATGTACTGTCTGCATGCAGGTTTGTGCACCCGTGTCGTGCAATGCCGCGGAGGTCAGAAGAGGGTGTCGGATTCCCCTGGAACTGGAGTTCTCCTGGAATTGGAGTTACAGATGGCTCTCGGCCGCCATGTGGGTGCTGGGGATCGAACCTGGGTCCTCTGTAAGAGCGGTCGGCGCTCTTAACCGCTAGGCCATCTCTCCAGCCCTGGGCTCCGCTTTTAAAGCGAATCCCAGAGAGATTGGATCTGACCCCTGATGGGCAGTTCTGAACCTTGGTCAGAAAACCTTTTTGCTCTTAGTCAACATTCTGAGAGACTGAGTGCCGAACCCTCAATGGGACATATTTATAAACACCCTGTCCCTGCCGCAAAGGCTCAGGGAACATCACAGAAGAGGACCTAGTCTAAGAGCTAGATGTGGAGGAGAGCTGTGAGATCCTGTCTTCTGGACCCAATGTGGCTACAACACTCACAAACCACAGCAGATGTGGTTATCTGCACAAGATCAAACCAGCCAAAATTCTGGCATAGATGAGGGAGGTGGTTTCCATGCTCTACCTGGAAACTGACAAGCTGTTGATGGCTGCTGAAGGAGCAGAGGATCATTCTTTGAGGGTGTGGCCGGCCGTGGGCTCCCATCCTCCGGGGTGATGGCCCCACACACCTTCACATATGGGCTGCACTAGACTTCAATTTTCTCTCCTCCTCCTCCTCCTCCTCCTCCTCCTCCTCCTCCTCCTCCTCCTCCTCCTCCTCCTCCTCCTCCTCCTCCTCCTCCTTTTTTGTCTTTTTTGAGACAGGGTCTCCCTGTAGCCCGGCTGCCCTGGAACTCGCTCTGTAGCTCTGTAGACCAGGCTGGCCTTGAACTCACAAAGATCCGCCTGCCCCTGCCTCCCGAGTGCCAGGATTAAAGGTGTGTGCCACTACCATGCCTGGCTTAGACTTCGATTTTCAAAAGAGAAAAAGCTAGTATAGCCTTTGGAGTATGTGGGAGGAATTGGAGGGGAAAGTGGGGAATGGGAAATAATATGGAAGCATATTTTATGTACACATGTATGAGAGTCTCAGAGCTGGGGATACAGCTCTTTTGGTAGAACACTTGCCTGGCATGCACAAAACCCTGGGTTCAATCCTGAGTACCAAAAAAAAAAAAAAAAAAAAATGAAAAATGAAAATTTCCAAACCATTGACCACAGAACGTTAAATCTCAAGCTCGGGGGCTTTCTGAGTGCAGGCCATGCTTGTGGCCTAGTGCCAAATGCCTTCTAAGCAACAAGAAAATCCCACCCAGCCTAGCCCCATCCTGCACAGCTTGACTGACATTCCTTGCTTCAGGACATAGGGAATTTTTTTTTTTGAGACAGGGTCTCCCTTTAGTCCCAGCTAGCCTGGAGCTCTTGCTGTTTAGACCAGGCTGGCCTTGAACTCACAGAGATCCACCCGCCTCAGCCTTCTGAGTGCTGGGATTAAAGGCATGCGCCACCATGCCCGGCCAGGACATAGGGATTTTTGTCTGCCCTTCCAGCACTGTGCCTAGGATTCCGAGGCCTTTGTTCCAGGCAGCCCCACAGACACCAGTCCCCAAGTGGAGCGGCACCTTCCTGCACCTCTGCTTACGCACCTGGCCCTCTAGGTGTCAGACCTGAGTGAGGCAAATTTGGGTCTGAATTCTTCCTCTAACGTCTTGAACACAATATGTAAGAAGGGCCCAGAGGCCCTCCAGCTAGCACCAGCGAGCACCAGAAACCGCTAGCTGCAACTCCGATTCTGATTCCATACTGCTCCCCTGAGAGGAGATTCCCGCTGCAGTTCCTCTGCTCTTGGCTGGCCCACTGGCCACAGCACCAGCCTACCACCTTCCCACCGCCATTATGCTTCCTGAAGATTGTATTTTGTTTTTTTGTTTGTTTTAAATTTTATTTATTTTTGTATGTGTATGAGTGTACTGTCTGCATGTAGGTTTGTGCACCCGTGTCGTGCAATGCTACGGAGGTCAGAAGAGGGTCTCGGATTCCCCTGGAACTGGAGTTCTCCTGGAATTGGAGTTACAGATGATTCTTAGCTGCCATGTGGGTGCTGGGGATCGAACCCGGGTCCCCTGCAAGAGCAGTTGGCGCTCTTAACCGCTAGGCCATCTCTCCAGCCCCCTGAAGATTGTATTTTGAACAGGACTCACCAGCCAGCTTCTCCCTGATGGCCTCTTCATGACAGCTCCATGACAGCTCAGAGGTCCCTCTCATGCACCAGCTCCTAGCCAAATGAAATGTGCTTTCCAGAGACTCAGCACATGTATGTGCAGAAACGTAGTTCTTATTGCCAGCTCTGTAAAATAGGGCGAGGTCATTTTTATTTCATAGATAAGCAGACAGGTTTAGGTTCGCCCTATGACTTGTGGGACATGAGGCAAGTGAAAGCAGAGGCTAAAGTTCAAGGCTCCGCCACTCCCTCCCCGACTGTGTGCTCTGAATTCTGGGCCAGCTATAACACTCAGAGGGAATGGCACCCTTTGCTCTGGTCTGAGCACTAGGGACCAACCAGGGACCTAGGGGGACTCAAGGTCAGGCTTTCCTTGTTGCTAAAGATTTGCAGCTACTATATTGGGGATAAGAAATGTCAAACACGGGGGCTGGAGAGAGGGCTCAGTGGTTAAGAGCACTGGCTGCTCTGGCAGAGGACCTGGCTTCAATTCCCAGCACCCACATGGCAGCTAACAACTGTAACTCCAGTTCCAGGGGAATCTGACGCCCTCTTCTGATCTCTGTGGACATTGCACAGCACAGGTGCACTTACACACATGCAGGCCAAACACGCATACACATAAAATAAAAATAATAAATAAGTTAAAAAGAAATGTCAAACACAACTGGGCGTGGTGGTGCACATCTTTAATCCCAGCACACGAGAGGCAGAGGCAGGTGTATCTGTGTGAGATGGAAGCCAGCCTAGTCTACATAACAAGTTCTAGGCTAGCTGGGGCTACAGGGAGACCCTGCCTCAAAAAAGACAACAAAAACAAAACAAAAAGAAAAATGTCAAATCTCGAATTCCTGGTATTGAACAGACAGCACCCCCCCACCCCCCACCCCACCCCCAGTTACTTCTCACACCCCTTCCTCAGCTGCTGTGTGTGCCAGGAAAGAAACAGGATGCTCTGCCCAGGGTGTCTTGTGGATGATCATGGATTATGGATTCCTTGATTGTAAGCGTTAAAGAGAAAAAGGTGGGCTGGAGTAGGAGGCTCTGGGAAGGATGGGTGGGACTCGTCAAAGTCCCAGGTGGGGCTGCTGTCCAAAAGGCTTTCAAAGGCAGCCTGCCTGGATGGGGAGGGGCGGGGGCAGATGTACCAGTGGCTCACATTTAACATCCCTGTGACAGAAGGCAGAATGAATAGGTGGGCCATTGGGTGAGCCGGATAAATCAGCATCCGAATGCTGCAGGCAGAGACTATGGCAAGGTTGATCATTTGCATACTTTACTCACTGAAAAAAGCTGTGGCTGCGTGGTAGTGCAGGCTTTTGATCCCAGCATTTGGGAAGCAGAGGCAGGTGGATTTCTGTGAGTTCAAGGCCAGCCTGGTCTATATAGTGAGTTCCAGGACAGTCGGGGCTACAGGGAGACCCTGTCTCAAAAATACAAAACAACAACAACAACAAAACAACAACTGAGTTAGATAGGCTTCCGGGGTATTGCCTGAGTTTTTAAAAGTTCTCTATGTGCCAATTAGAAAGTATGGAGAACCCTGAAAAGACTCAAAATGAGCCTACCACCTGACCCAGCCATACCACTCCTGGGTGTGTACCCACAAGACTCATCCTACCCCAGAGATACATGCACAGCCATGTTCATTGCAGCTCTCTTCACAATAGGGAAGCACGGAAGGGGAGATGAGTCTAGACTGGGCTGAAAAATGATGTATGAAACGCACAAAACTTCAATAAAAATGTTTAAAAAGAAGTTCTCTATGTGATTGTAGTGTGCAACCAAGATTAAGAATCCCTGGAGCCGGGCTTGGTGGTGCACGCCTTTTAATCCCAGCACTCCGGAGGCAGAGGCAGGCAGATCTCTATGAGTTCAAGGCCAGCCTGGTCTACATAGCGAGCTCCGGCCAGCTGGGACAAAGGGAGAACCCTGTCTCAAAAGCCCAAAAAAAAAAAAAAAAAAAAAAAAATCACTGGAGAGATGGCTCTGCGGTTAGGAGCACTGGCTGCTCTTGCAGAGGACCCGGCACCTACGTGGTGGTCAACAACTGTCTGTAATTCCAGTCCCAGGGGATCCATCACCCTTTTCTGGCCTCTTCTGGCATTGGATGAATGTGATGCACTTACATACATGCAGGCAAAACATAAAATTTTTGTTGTTGTTTTGTTTTGTTTTGGTATTTTTGAGACAGGGTCTCCCTGTAACCCCAGCTGTCCTGGAACTCACTCTGTAGACCAGGCTGGCCTTGAACTCACAGAGATCCACCTGCCTCTGCCTCCCAAGTGCTGGGATTAAAGGCGTGCTCCACCATACCTGGCTTAAAGATGGTTCTTAGCCACCATATGGGTGCTGGGAATCGAATCCGGGTCCTGTGCAAGAGCATTCAGTGCTCTTAACCACTGAGCCATCTCTCCAGCCCTGGAGAGAATTTTTTAAATGAAAAAAAAAAAAAAATCACAGATTTGGCCAAACCTCTTAAGGAGAGAATGAGGAGAACAGAGTCCAAGGAAATGGAAGGCCTACTGCTGACTGTGCCGGGATGGCTGCTGACCGTGCCTACTGCTGACCGTGCCGGCTGCTGACTGTGCCTACTGCTGACTGTGCCAGCTGCTGACCGTGCCTGCTGCTGACCGTGCCTGCTGCTGACCATGCCTACTGCTGACCGTGCCGGCTGCTGACCATGCCTACTGCTGACCGTGCCTACTGCTGACCATGCCTGCTGCTGACCGTGCCTGCTGCTGACCGTGCCTACTGCTGACCGTGCCTGCTGCTGACCGTGCGGACCGTGCCTGCTGCTGATCGTACTGGCTGCCAGGCACAGGCCACAGTAGACGGGTTCACTGGCTGCCTCTCCAACATTCTGTTCGTGTCTTCTTGCCCTGAGTGGAGGAAGACAGAGGTAGAGGTGGCAGAAAGGAGCAAGTAGGTCTGCCAGGCCTGCCCTGAGAACGGGGACAAAATGCCCTTTGGCCAGGCTGGCTGCCAGGGTGTGGAGAGCCATAAAGCAGGCAGTCCGAGCCGTCCACCTGAGGACGGGGAAGGGGGCAGAGGTGGGGCGCACCTGGCGCGCTGACCGGAAGCCTCACTGGCTCCTCTTCACTCCTACTGTCAACTCATTAGCTCACTGGCCTGTGGGTTTATTCACTCAGTCCCCCAACAGCACTCGCCGTTCCCTTGTCACACCCCTTCCTGCCCTGACAGGTTGAGGTCCACCCTTACTGTGGTAAATTTCCACACATTTCTTCCTGGACTTCCCTGATGGTCTGTGACCAAAGGCAGGTTATAAAATATAGGTTATGTACGCCGGGCGTGGTGGTGCACGTCTTTAATCCTAGAACTTGGGAGGCAGAGGCAGGTAGATCTTTGTGAGTTCAAGGCCAGCCTGGTCTACAGAGTGAGTTCCAGGACAGCCGGGGCTACAGGGAGACCCTGTCTCGAAAAGACAAAAAATAAAATAAAAATAAAATAAGGGGTTTGGGTCTGGCTCGGGTGCCATAGTGAGGTCGTGTGTTGGGGGCTCAGGTTCCAGACCTGCTAGGATCACCTGGAGCAGCCCGGCACTGCTCCAGACAGGTAAAAACTTAGGACAGATTGACTCTCGGGGTGCTGGACAATTGACTTGCTGGTTTGTGGCAGAGGGGCTGGTGGCTGGCCGGCCTAGATCTGAGCCCTCAGCCATCGCAGGGTGTGGCTGCCCGGCCGGTCGCCCTTCCCCCTTGCAGCTAGAAGCGGCCCTGGGTTTGGGTCTGGCTCAGGTGCCAATGTGAGGTCATGTGTTGGGGGCTCAGGTTCTGGACCTGCAAGGATCACCTGGAGCAGCCCGGCGCTGCTCCAGACAGGTACCGGGGCACGGGCTAAGTCAGGCATCCCCCCCCCCCCAACAACTGTAATTGAGGAGAGAGTATCCAGTGGATATTTTTAGGAGAACCCTCCGAACAGGAAAGGAAGAGTGACTTAGACTTCCAATATCCAATATATAAACAAAAGTGAAAGCCTGAAACCTAGACAAGTCAACACTCCATAAACAAGGAGGGGGAAAAAAAAAAAAA
>VZQC01009231.1:814466-923092 GCA_009823505.1 Rhizomys pruinosus
AAACAGTTTGGGTAAATTTAATGAAAACTTATGCTTTGGCTCCTGTTTATGGGTATGTGTAATACAACTTAGGCATCTATAGGTCAAAACATAAAAATTTAAAAAACAAAAAGAGGGAGGTGGGAGGTGGGATAGTATCCCTTCTGGGATACAAATGGAAAACTCTGTGTTCCAATCCTATTGATAAATTTTCAATTTTGAGATCTTGAAACTAACAATGGGAGGAGAATCGTATGTTCCCACAGGTAAAAATCACCAATCTAAATGCCTGAAAACATACAACTTTTGGCTGTGTAGGATGGACTGGGAAATGCCAGCAGAGAGGCTGACCCATCTGAACATTAAAGAAAGCAGAACCTCAGACTGCCTGAGTCACAGATACTGAGCAGGTCTCTGAATTCTATTTGGGATGACTGTTTATAATGGGCCCTAATGAAGTTTACCTTCCAGATGCTGAGAAACCTTCCTACCTCTCCCCTTTATAGGAAAAAGAAAAACATGATGGTAATGAAGTCATTCCTTAACTGTAGAGTAGAGCCAACTGTTATAGTGGTAATTTCTTATTAAATAGGTATAACTACCCTTTTTTAATTGACTGATAGGCATAGGAACTGTGAAAGGATAATTCTCTAGAGCCAAATTCAATAGTAAAGTCTTTATAAGCTGTGTAATTAGGCAAAATATATTAGTACAGGAAAGCTCTGACATCAGCAATGAATTATTCTGCCTAGGAGATTTTGGCTAGGGGATTCAACCCCCCCCCCCAAATTATAAAGGCCTTTTGCCTATAAGTGGGATATATGCAAGGAGAAAGGCAGTAAGTCCCTGTTGTCAAAGACCTGGTGTGAGCATGAAAAAATGTTATGAGACATCACTTGATAATGTACAACTGGCCTCTCAAATGCCAGAGAGTGTTACCAAAGGCCACTAATGCAATACAGCAAAATATTGGTTTCCTTGAGACAAGCAAGACTCCTCCGTCAGTATCAGCTACAACTCAGCTGCCTGGAGATACTGTGCAACAGTGGTAGCCATGTGTCTATATATATCCCAGATCTAATTGGCTATTAGCTCTCTCTTTGGAGGAATAACTCACAGCGGATGCCACAGGCTTATGTCCTCTAGTGGTTAGGAGATGTTATAAGCCACAATAAGAACTTGTCACCCTTTATAGAGAAACCACAGTTTGTGGATTAGCATACCATCCAAGCATCTTGTCTATGCTCACAGCTTAGCTTGCCATAATAATTAGTACTGCTTAAATGCCTGTACATCCAATTGCTTGTGTTTTATTAGTATGACTAAAAAGGTATCACAGGATAAGCTGTCAACCCATGAAGGGAAACAACCTGAACAGACTAGAGTCCAAAATGACATCTCCAAAGAAAGTAGACTGTTTTGCTTCGCACCCACTTATGCCCCTTTCCCAAAGCCTAGGGAACAAATTTCGGAAGAGGAGGCGTGGTAGAATATAAGGGCTGCAGAGAGATTGGGGTGAATCATGAGACTACAGCAATATAGACTGGACTCCTAATTGATCAACATGCCTGTGCATACAAGCATCTCCAACTGGACTATGGGAACCTTGGGTTGTTCAAAATTTGGACATAGATACTTGCAAATTGGTTTTACATGAATGTTACTTACATTGATTGCTTATGCTTAATAATTTGGCTCACTTCAAAAAAAATGCACCAATTACCTAATTTTATGGCAAACTAAGTAACATCAATGTTATCTGAAAACAACTGTGTTATTATATTGTAGAATCCCTTAAAAAATAAACAAATAAAAGAGGAGAAAAAAAATAAAATAAAATATAGGTTATGTAATCTAATAAACTCAATGCTTCTTGCAAAGAGCAGCCGTATGTATGGTGTGGCACATGTGCGGCCCCCACATACACATACAACATGCACATGCACACAAAATAAGTTAGTGAAAATGTAAAAAAAATTGGGGGTGAGAAGGCAGCAATATGATTCAGCAGGTAAAGGGGCTTGCTGTGCAAGCCAAAACCCATTGGATTCTCAGAACCCACTAGAGGCAGAAGGAAAGAACCAACTCATGCAAATTATCCTCTGACCTTGACCTCCACATAGGCACTGTGGTACAAACACCCTCCCCAAACATACATCATGCATATACATGTGTAATAATAATAATAATAATAATAATAATAATAATAGGGCTGGAGAGATGGCCTGGCGGTTAAGAGCGCCGACCGCTCTTGCAGAGGACCCGGGTTCGATCCCCAGTGCCCACGTGGCTGCTGAGAACCGTCTGAAGCTCCAATTCCAGGAGAGCTCCAGTTCCAGGGGAATCCGAGACCCTCTTCTGAACTCCGCTGCATTGCACGACACGGGTGCACAGACTTGCATGCAGATGGTACATTCATACACATACAGAAATAAATAAAATTAATAAAAATAATAATAATAATAATAATGGGGGCTGGAGAGATGGCTCAGCAGTTAAGAGCGCTGACTGCTCTTGCAATTCCCAGCACCTATATGGCAGATAAGAACCATTTGTAAGACAGGTGTGGTTGCACAAGCCTTTAATCTTAGCACTTGGGAGGCAGAGGCAGGCAGAGCTCTGTGAGTTCAAGGCCAGCCTAGTTTACAGAGTGAGTTCCAGGCCAGCTGGGGCTATAGGGAGACCCTGTCTCAAAAAAAAGAAAAAAAGAAAAAAAGAAAAAAAAAAAAAAACAAACTAAGATTTTCTTACTTCTTTTTTAAAATGTGTATATGTATGAGTGTATTGTGCTGCATATGTGTAAGCACCTGTATAATGCCTGTGGAGGTCAGAAGAGGGCATCAGGTCCCTTGGAACTGGAGTTACAGATGGTTGTTAGCTGCCATGTGGATGCTGGGAATTTAACCCAGGTCCTATGCAAGAACAGCCAATGCTCTTAACTGCTGAGCCATCTCTCCACCCTCTTATTATTTTTATTAAAAATATTTTATTATTGTTATGTTTTTGGAAACAGGGTCGCCTTGTAGCTCTGGCTATCCTGGAAATCACTACATAGACCAGGCTATCCCCAAACTCATAGAGATCAGCCTGCCTCTGCCTCCCTTATCTATTATTATGTGTATGAATGAACTGCTGCATGTGTGTAAGTGCACCTGTGTCCTGAAATGCCCATGGAGGTCAGAAGAGGGCATCAGATTCCCCTGGAGTTGGAGTTAGGAATGATTGTTAGCCACCATGTGGGTGGGTGCTGGGAACTGAACCCAGGTCCTCTGCAAGAGCACCCAGTGCTCTGAACTGCTGAGCCATCTCTACAGTCCTCTTGTTTTTATTTTTAATTATTGGGTATGTGGGGGGGATGTGGACATAGAGGCTGGTGCCCGCAGAGACCAGAAGAGGGCCTCTGATCTCCTGGAGCAGGTGTTATAGGCAGTTGTGAGCCATCTAATGTGAGTGCTGGGAACTGAATTCCAGTCCTCTGCAAAAGCAGTACATGCTCACGGGGCTGGAGAGATGGCCTAGCGGTTAAGAGCGCCGACCGCTCTTACAGAGGACCCGGGTTCGATCCCCAGCACCCACATGGTGGCCGAGAACCGTCTGAAACTCCAATTCCGAGCTCCAGTTCCAGGGGAATCCGAAACCCTCTTCTGACCTCTGCAGCATTACACAACACGGGTGCACAGACTTGCATGCAGACAGTACATTCATACACATACAGAAATAAATATAAAAATTAAAAAAAAAAAGCAGTACATGCTCTTAACCATTTCTCCAGCCCCTAAAGATTAAGATTAATTTTGGGGCTGGAGAGATGGCCTAGCGGTTAAGAGTGCCAACTGCTCTTGCAGAGGACCCGGGTTCGATTCCCAGCACCCACATGGCAGCTAAGAACCGTCTTTAACTCCAGTTCCAGGGGAATCTGACGCCTTCTTCTGACCTCCAAGGCGTTGCACAACACGGGTGCACAGACCTACATGCAGACAGTACATTCATATACATAAAAAATAAATAAGGGGCTGGAGAGATGGCCTAGAGGTTAAGAGCACCAACTGCTCTTGCAGAGGACCCAGGTTCGATCCCTAGCACCCACGTGGCAGCTGAGAACCGTCTTTAACTCCAGTTCCAGGGGAATCTGACACCCTCTTCTGACCTGCGCAGCATTGCACGACACTACATGCAGACAGTACATTCATACACATACAAAAATAAATAAAATAAATAAATAAAAATTTAAAAAATATTAATTTTATTTATTTGTGTGTATTCGTGCATGTGGATACCCTCAGAGGCCAGAAGGGTGTTGACTCTCCTGGAACTGGAGTTACAAGGAATTGTGAGCCAGGTGATGTGGGTTGTGGAAACTGAATGTGGGCTTCTCTACAAAAGCGGCAAGTGATTCTAACCACCAAGACTACTCTCCAGGCCCTAAATAAAAAAGTTTAAAAATATTCTATTTTCTTACACCCCAGGCTCCTCCTCTGTAAGCTGTTTATGATTATTAATTACTTTGAGACAAAGTCATGTATACCAGGCGGGCCTCTGTCTCCTTACATAAATGGGGATGACCTTGAACTTCTGAATCTCCAGCCTCCACCTCCTGAGTGCTGGGATAACAGCATCAGCCCATCTAGGTTATTTGGGGCTGGGGATTGAACTCAAGGTTTTGTACATGCCAGAAAAGTGCTCTGCCAACTGAACTACATCCTCAGTCCTGTTGTTAACTACTGACACATTATTTTGGAAAAAAATTTGTTAATTGTTGAGCATGGAAGCAAGCAGTTCAGAAAGTAGTCCCACAGAGCCCTCCCTATGCCTGTGCGGTGTGGAGAAGATAAGTGGTGATTCATGGTGTCCCCAAAAGCCTCTTCGGTGAGAATGAGACTAACACACTTTCTCCTGTGATAAACAATATAGAGACAACAGTAATTCGGCTGCTTGCTCCAGAAAACACTTGCTTGCCTTGGTTTGGATATGAAATGTCTCCCTTGAAAGGAATCATGTGCTCCAGGTGATGGTGCTATTGAGGGGTGATTGTATTTTTTTTTTTTTTTTGGTCTTTTCGGGACAGGGTCTCCCTGTAGCCCCAGCTGTCCTGGAACTCACTCCGTAGACCAGGCTGGCCTTGAACTCACAGAGATCCACCTGCCTCTGCCTCCCAAGTGCTAGGATTAAAGGCGTGCACCACCATAATTGGCTATTAGTCTCTCTTTGGAGGAATACTCACAGCGGATGCCACAGCTTATTGTCTTCTAGTGGTTAGGAGATGTTATAAGCCACAATAAGAACTTGTCACCCTTTAATAGAGAAACCACAGTTTGGGATTGCATACCATCCAAGCATCTTGTCTATGCTCACAGCTTAGCTTGCCATAATAATTAGTACTGCTTAAATCCTGTACATCCAATGCTTGTGTTTTATTAGTATGACTAAAAAGGTATCACGGATAAGCTGTCAACCCATGAAGGGAAACAACCTGAACAGACTAGAGTCCAAAATGACATCTCCAAAGAATAGAACTGTTGCTTCGCACCCACTTTGCCCTTTCCCAAAGCCTAGGGAACAAATTTCGGAAGAGGAGGCGTGGTAGAATAAAGGGCTGCAGAGAGATTGGGGTGAATCATAGACTACAGCAATATAGCTGGCACTCCTAATTGATCAACATGCCTGTGCATACAAGCATATCCAACTGGACTATGGGAACCTTGGGTTGTTCAAAATTTGGACATATATACTTGCAAATTGGTTTTACATGAATGTTACTTACATTGATTGCTTATGCTTAATAATTTGGTCACTTCAAAAAAAATGCACAAATTACCTAATTTTTTGGCAAACTAAGAACATCATGTTATCTGAAAACAACTGTGTTATTATATGTAGAACCCTAAAAAATAAACAAATAAAAGAGGAGAAAAAAAATAAAATAAAATATAGGTTATGTAATCTAATAAACTCAATGCTTCTTGCAAAGAGCAGCCGTATGTATGGTGTGGCACATGTGCGGCCCCCACATACACATACAACATGCACATGCACACAAAATAAGTTAGTGAAAAATGTAAAAAAAATTGGGGGTGAGAAGGCAGCAATATGATTCAGCAGGTAAAGGGGCTTGTGTGCAAGACAAACCCATTGGATTCCAGAACCCACTAGAGGCAAGAAGGAAAGAACCACTCATGCAAATTATCCTCTGACCTTGACCTCCACATAGGCACTGTGGTACAAACACCCTCCCCAAACATACATCATGCATATACATGTGTATAATAATATAATAATAATAATAATAATAATAGGGCTGGAGAGTGGCCCGGCGGTTAAGAGCGCCGACCGCCTTGCAGAGACCCGGGTCGATCCCCAGTGCCACGTGGCTGCTGAGAACCGTCTGAAGCTCCAATTCCAGGAGAGCTCCAGTTCCAGGGGAACCGAGACCTTCTTCTGACTCCGCTGCATGTGCACGACACGGTGCACAGACTGCATGCAGATGGTACATTCATAACACATACAGAAATAAATAAAATTAATAAAAATAATATAAAATATGTGGGGGCTGGAGAGTGGCTCAGCAGTTAAGAGCGCTGACTGCTCTTGCAATCCCAGCACCTAATGGCAGATAAGAACCATTTGTAAGACAGGTGTGGTTGCACAAGCCTTTAATCTTAGCACTTGGGAGGCAGAGGCAGGCAGAGCCTGTGAGTTCAAAGGCCAGCCTAGTTTACAGAGTGAGTTCAGGCCAGCTGGGGCTATAGGGAGACCCTGTCTCAAAAAAAAGAAAAAAAGAAAAAAAGAAAAAAAAAAAAAAACAAACTTAAGATTTTACTTACTTCTTTTTTAAAATGTATATTATGAGTGTATTTGTCTGCATGTATGTGAGAGCACCTGTATAATCCGGTGGAGGTCAGAAGAGGGATCAGGTCCCTTGGAACTGGAGTTACAGATGGTTGTTAGCTGCCATGTGGATGCTGGGATTTAACCAGGTCATGCAAGAACAGCCAATGCTCTTAACTCGCAGCCATCTCTCCCCCTCTTATTATTTTTATTAAAAATATTTTATTATGGTTATGTTTTTGGAAACAGGGTCGCCTTGTAGCTCTGGCTATCCTGGAAATCACTACATAGACCCAGGCTATCCCCAAACTCGTAGAGATCAGCCTGCCTCTGCCTCCTTATCTATATTAGTGTTGAATGAACTGCTGCATGTGTGTAGGGCACCTGTGTCCTGAAATGCCCATGGAGGTCAGAGAGAGCATCAGATTCCCCTGGAGTGGGAGTTAGGAAGATGTGTTAGCCACCATGTGGGTGGGTGCTGAACTGAACCCAAGGTCCTCTGCAGACACCCAGTGCTCTGAACTGCTGAGCCATCTCTACAGTCCCTTTTTTTTATTTAATTAGGGGTATGTGGGGGGATGTGGACATGAGAGGCTGGTGCCCGCAGAGACCAGAAGAGGGCCTCTGATCTCCTGGAGCAGGTGTTATAGGCAGTTGTGAGCCACTAATGTGGTGCTGGGAACTGAATCCAGTCCTCTGCAAAAAGCAGTACATTCTCACGGGGCTGGAGAGTTGGCCTAGCGGTAGAGCGCCGACCGCTCTTACAAGGACCGGGTTCGATCCCCAGCACCCATGGTGGCCGAGAACCGTCTGAACTCCAATTCGGAGCTCCAGTTCCAGGGGAATCCAACCCTCTCTGACCTCTGCAGCATTACACAACACGGGTGCACCGACTTGCATGCAGACAGTACATTCATACACATACAGAAATAAATATAAAAATTAAAAAAAAAAAAAGCAGTACATGCTCTTAACCATTCTCCAGCCCCTAAAGATTAAGATTAATTTTGGGGCTGGAGAGATGGCCTAGCGGTTAAGAGTGCCAACTCTCTTGCAGAGGCCAGGTTCGATTCCCAGCACCCACATGGCAGCTAAGAAACGTCTTTAACTCCAGTTCCAGGGGAATCTGACGCCTTCTTCTGACCTCCAAGGCGTTGCACAACACGGTGCACAACACTACATGCAGACAAGTACATTCATATACAAAAAAATAAATAAGGGCTGGAGAGATGGCCTAGCAGGTTAAGAGCACCAATGCTCTTGCAAGAGGACCCGGGTTCGATCCCTAGCACCCACCACGGCACTGAGAACCGTCTTTAACTCCAGTTCCAGGGGAATCTGACACCCTTCTTCTGACCTCTGCGCAGCATTGCACGACAATACATGCAGACAGTACATTCATACACATACAAAAATAATAAAATAAATAAATAAAAATTTAAAAATATTAATTATTTATTTGTGTGTATTCGTGCATGTGGATACCCTCAGAGGCCAGAAGGGTGTGACTCCTGGAACTGGGTTACAAGGATTGTGTAGCCACTGATGTGGGTTGTGGAAACTGAATGTGGGCTTCTCTACAAAAGCGGCAAGTGATTCTAACCACCAAGACTACTCTCCAGGCCCTAAATAAAAAAGTTTAAAATATTCTATTTTCTTACACCCCGGCTCCTCCTCTGTAGCGTTTATGATTATTAATTACTTTGAGACAAAGTCATGTATACCAGGCGGGCCTCAGTCTCCTACAAAATGGGGATGACCTTGAACTTCGAATCTCCAGCCTCCACCTCCTGAGTGCTGGGATAACAGCAAGCCCATCTAGGTTATTTGGGGCTGGGGGATTGAACTCAAGGTTTTGTACATGCCAGAAAAGTGCTCTGCCAACTGAACACATCCCAGTCCTGTTGTTAACTACTGACACATTATTTTGGAAAAAAATTTGTTAATTGTGTGCAGTGGAAGCAAGCAGTTCAGAAAGTAGTCCCACAGAGCCCTCCCTATGCCTGTGCGGTGTGGAGAAGATAAGTGGTGATTCATGGTGTCCCCAAAAGCCTCTTCGGTGAGAATGAGACTAACACACTTTCTCCTGTGATAAACAATATAGAGACAACAGTAATTCGGCTGCTTGCTCCAGAAAACACTTGCTTGCCTTGGTTTGGATATGAAATGTTCCCTTGAAAGGAATCATGTGCTCCAGGTGATGGTGCTATTGAGGGGTGATTGTATTTTTTTTTTTTTTTGGTCTTTCGGGACAGGGTCTCCCTGTAGCCCCAGCTGTCCTGGAACTCACTCCGTAGACCAGGCGGCCCTTGAACTCAAAGAGATCCACCTGCCTCTGCCTCCCAAGTGCTAGGATTAAAGGCGTGCACCACCATGCCCAGCTGGAATTTTTAATACTTTATTTTTATTTTATGTAAATGAATGTTATGCTTATATGTGTAAGTTCACCTGTGTCACACAAGGCCTGCAGAGGTCAGAAGACAGCACAATCCGGAGACTGGAGTTATGGATGGTTGTTAGCGCCATATAGAGGCTGGAAATCTATCCTATGTCCTCTGCAAAAGCAGCCAGTGCTCTTAATGCCTGAGCCTTCTCTCCAGGCCCCATGAGTGTGTCTTTTTTTAAATTTCTTTTTCTTCTTTTTTATTTTTTAAAATTAATTTTATCTATTTTTGTATGTGTATGAATGTACTGTCTGCATGTAGGTTTGTGCACCCGTGTCGTGCAATGCTGCGGAGGTCAGAAGAGGGCCTTGGAGTCCCCTGGAACTGGAGTTCTCCTGGAATTGGAGTTACAGATGGTTCTTAGCCGCCATGTGGGTGCTGGGGATCGAACCCAGGTCCTCTGCAAGAGCAGTAGGTGCTCTTAACCGCTAGGCTATCTCTCCAGCCCCATGAGTGTGTCTTAAGTGTGCTAGCTAGGAGGTGAATCCCAGCTGGAGGAAACAGCTCGCTGAGATGAGGGGCGTGCCTTTGAGGGGCATATCCTGCCCTGGACCATACTTTTCCACCTCTGCTGCCAAGGGAGACGCACAGTTTTGCTCCACGAAGGCCTCTCCGTGAAGTTCTGCCTCAACGCAGTCCCCAGTGACAGGGCCACGTGAATGTGGGCTGAAGCTTCTGAAAGTAGAAGCCAGAAGAAACCTTTCCTACCTGAAGTTTATTCGTCTCAGGTCTTTTTTTTTTTTTTTTTTTTTTTTTTGCTTTTCGAGACAGGGTCTCCCTGTAGCCCGCCCAGCTTTCCTGGAACTACGCTGTAGACCAGGCTGGCTTGATACTTTGTTGCCTCTGCCTCCCAAGTGCTAGGATTAAAGGCGCGCGCCACCAACCCGGCTTCGTCTCAGGTCTTTTATCACAGTGACAACAGCAGTCACTAAAAGATGAAAGGAGGGGCTGAGAGATAGCCTAGCGGTTAAGAGCACCGACGCCTCTACAGAGGACCCGGGGTTCGATCCCCAGCGNCGCCCAGCGGGAATATTTTAATACTTTATTTATTTTTATGTAAATGAGTTTATGCTATATGTGTAAGTTCACCTGTGTCACACAATGCCTGCAGAGGTCAGAAGACAGCATCAGAATCCCTGAGACTGGAGTTATGGATGGTTGTTAGCTGCCATATAGAGGCTGGAAATCTATCCTATGTCCTCTGCAAAAGCAGCCAGTGCTCTTAATGCCTGAGCCTTCTCTCCAGGCCCCATGAGTGTGTCTTTTTTTAAATTTTTTTTTCTTCTTTTTATTTTTTAAAATTAATTTTATCTATTTGTATGTTGTATGAATGTACTGTCTGCATGTAGGTTGTGTGCACCCGTGTCGTGCAATGCTGCGGGAGGTCAGAAGAGGGCCTTGGATCCCCTGGAACTGGAGTTCTCCTGGAATTGGAGTTACAGATGGTTCTTAGCCGCCATGTGGGTGCTGGGGATCGAACCCAGGTCCTCTGCAAGAGCAGTAGGTGCTCTTAACCGCTAGGCTATCTCCAGCCCATGAGTGGTCTTAAGTGTGCTAGCTAGGAGGTGAATCCCAGCTGGAGGAAACAGCTCGCTGAGATGAGGGGCGTGCCTTTGAGGGGCATATCCTGCCCTGGACCATACTTTTCCACCTCTGCTGCCAAGGGAGACGCACAGTTTTGCTCCACGAAGGCCTCTCCGTGAAGTTCTGCCTCAACGCAGTCCCCAGTGACAGGGCCACGTGAATGTGGGCTGAAGCTTCTGAAAGTAGAAGCCAGAAGAAACCTTCCTACCTGAAGTTTATTCGTCTCAGGTCTTTTTTTTTTTTTTTTTTTTTTTTTTGTCTTTTCGAACAGGGTCCCTGTAGCCCCAGCGGTCCTGGAACTACCTGTAGACCAGGCTGGCCTTGAACTCACAGAGATCCGCTTGCCTCTGCCTCCCAAGTGCTAGGATTAAAGGCGCGCGCCACCATACCCGGCTTCGTCTCAGGTCTTTTATCACAGTGACAACAGCAGTCACTAAAAGATGAAAGGAGGGGCTGGAGAGATAGCCTAGCGTTAAGAGCACCGACGCTCTTACAGAGGACCCGGGTTCGATCCCCAGCGCCCACATGGCGGCTAAGAACCGTCTTAACTCCAATTCCAGGAGAACTCCAGTTCCAGGGGAATCCGAGACCTCTTCTGACCTCCGCGGCATTGCACGACACGGGTGGCACAGGACCTGCATGCAGACAATACATTCATACACATACAAAAATAAAAAATAAAAAAAAATAAAAAATAAAATAAAAGAGAAAGGAACATGAACAAAATCTAGACACATTGCTGAGAACAACTCAACAGCACTTGATTCCCCACTGGCTGTCATAAAAATACACTGAACCGAGGAAGAAGAATATGTACTGGCTTCTCAAAACCTCATGAAGGGGCAAAATCAGCCCAGATGGAGACTGCAGGTTTAGAGAGACCTACCTGCTTCCTGGGCTGCATCAGAGTATTCTGGGATGGGGCTGAGCTCTTTTCTGGCTGAGTGTTCATTGGTGCACACATTCCCATACACTTCCCTACCTAAACACCTGTGGAAGTATTTTGACAGGAAATTTCCTACACAAGACATTGCTGTCCTGAAGTAAGGACACACGTGTGCCAGAGTGTACCACCTGCTGACAGCGCCCCCTGCTGGCAGTGCGCTGTGGAGGCTGTTTCTGTTCACAGAAGCACGGAACATCTTGCTTTCCTTTTTACTACTGTTTTCTTTTTTTTTCATTTACTTTTTAAATGAATGTTTCGCCTGTATGTATGTAGGTATACCACATGCATGCATTTGTTACATTGTCCACGGAGGCCAGAAGAGGGCACTGGATTCCCTGGAACTGGAGTTACAGATGGTTGTTCCACCATGTTGGTGCTGGGAACAAAGTCTCTGTGAGAGTAGCAACTCTTTAACTGCTGGCCATCTCCAGCCCCCTTTTCTTTGGTTTTATTTGATTTAATTTTGGCGGGGCTTGAATTCATAGCGATCCTCCTGCCACCGGGTCCTGGTGCTGGGCTTGCAGGTGTGAGTTAAAACACCCCACTTTGTTTTCTTACGTAACTGTGTTGGCCATTCCTCCCAGGAAAATGTTGATAACAGGAGTGCCCACTAGATACCCCCTGGCACTGATCTTAGTGCACTGAGGAAACTGTCACTAAGATATGCGTTCTGTGTGCTGTGTGTGGTGTGTGGTGTGTAAAATCTTACTTTCCAGATGTTTTCCAGTGAGGGTTTTAATGTTCTCTTTCATCATAAGGTTATTATTTATTTATAATTTATTTATTTAGAGATAGGGCTATTATAGCATAGCTGGCCTTAAAACTGAGATCCTCCTGGCCTCAGCTCCCAAGTCCTAATATTACAAATGGGCACCATCATACTTGGTCCCAAAGCTTGTGTGCCTGTGTTATAGTGTCTTGTGGACATATGTGTATGTGTGTATATGATTTTGTAGTATGTGTGTGTCATGTGCACACATGTGGAGGCAGGGACCGACCCAGGACTCCCCCCCTGCTGCTCTTCATCTTTTTACCTTTTGAAGACAGGGTCTGTCACTGAAGACCTGGAGGCCGCCACTCCTGGCTTCCGCTTGTCTAGTTTTCCCCTGGTGCTGTTGGATCTGAACTCAGGTTCTTTGTGTTTGCACAGCAGCCCTTTTCCAGTGCAGCATCTCACCAGGTCGTTTTTACCATAGCTTTGAAATGTGAAGTGGTTTGCAATAGGTCGTCTTCGCTGTTATTATTTAATGTAAAATTTTCAGTCAATTTAAGACTAGTTTCGTACTACTATTTCTTAAAGAGATTTCTTTCATACCCAGTAAACTTATATGAGATTTATAAGCATGACATTTTTTAAGTAGGCAGTGGGATGCACAAAGACAGCATCCCTCCAGTCCTGTCCCTGGTACTGTGAACAATACATGAAACATAATACTTGGTATATAAGACTAACATGGGCCTTAATTACTCTTTCTGCCTCTACATGTGTGTACAGGAGCACCTAAACATACACAGGTTCCACACAGACAACACACACCTACACATACACACCCTCCCACACAGACACACACACATGCATATATACACACTCCCAGCCAACTGAGACTAAAGGGAGACCCTGTCTCAAAAAGACCATGATAGCAACAAATTTCAAATATCAATTATATTCAATAAATTTAAGAATATGTAAATTTCCATCCAAAATGTAAACATCTATTAAATAAAGCATATATGCTATCCCAGGTATAACCACGCCACTATTTCATTTATGAAAGAGATGTATTTTGGTATATTGGGTGGTAGTGGTCTTATCATAACATAGCAGACTTGAAGCAAAAATCAGCTATTATTATTTAAAATTATATTTCGTGGTTAGTGAAATGGCTCAGTGGTAAAGGCGCTTGATGCCAATACAGACAACCTGAGTGTAATCCCCCCCACCTACTTGGTGGAGAGAACCAGCTGCAGCAAGTTGTCATTTGTCCACAACAAAACGCACCATGCATACACCTACAGCAGCAATAAATAAATGAATCGGGGGCAGGTCTGGAGAATGGCTCAGTAGTGAAGAGTGCCACGCTCGTTCAAGAACTGGGTAGTTCCCAGCACCCCACATGGCAGCCAAGAACCGTCTTAAGCTGGGTGTGGTGGCGCACGCCTTAACTCCTAGCACTCGGGAGGCAGAGGCAGGCGGATCTCTGTGAGTTCCAGGCCAGCTGGGGCTACAGGAGACCCTGTTCAAAAAGACAAAAAATATAATAATAATAAAAATAAATAAATAAATGGTTTTTTTTTTTTTTTTTCTTTTTTTTGTTTATTTTTGTTTTATGTGTCTGAGGGGTGTGCTGAGATGTAAGCACAACAGGCATTGTTCAATGTCAGCGGAGGTTCAGAAAGGGAGGGATCTGACCCCTGAACTGGAGTTACATAAGAGGGTTGTTAGTCCACCACTGGGTGCTGGGAACATCGGATACAGTTGCTTCGAAGGGCAGCCAGGTGATAGGCTTTCTCTGAGACGAAGCTGTCATTCTTTGTGTTTGAAGGCCTCCTCAGTGAACTTCCCTACAGGTGAAGGTTCTGCTTCTGGCTGGAACACTAATACAGGCTGTATACAGTAGTTTGAAGCTCTGGGGTCCCCGGAGAGACCTTGGCCTGTTCCACACTGGTCTCTAGCTCGAGTGCTGAGCTGAGCATTTATCTGCCTTGTAATTTCAGCTTTCTTTTTTTAATTTTTAAATTTTATATTTTTTTATGTGTATGAATGTACTGTCTGCATATAGGTTTGTGCACGGCGTGGTAGGTTTGTGCACCCATGTCGGTAAAGCCGCGGAGGTCAGAAGAGGTGTCGATTCCCCTGGAACTGGAGTTAAGAGACGGTTCTCAGCCGCAATGTGGGTGCGGAGGATCGAACCCGGGTCCTCTGCAAGAGCAGTCGGCGACCTTAAACCGCAGGCCATCTTCCAGCCCGTATTCAGCTTCTAAGTGAGTGTGAAGGCATATCCCATTTTGTTTTGAGTTGTGGGGTCAAAGGATAACTTTGACGAGTCAATTCTCACCTTCCACTTTCTCGTGGGTTTCAGTGGTCAAACTTAAAGACACCAGGCTTGTGTGGCAATTGTTAACTAGTACGCCATCTTTCGGGCCCTTCATTTTTAGCTTTTATACTTCTTTTTCCCTGTGGATAATACGCACTTTGTGAAGATCCTTTTCTTTTCTCTGTCTTCCCAGAATCCCCTTCTCCAGACCCAGCTCCTCTGAGACAGTCGTTTGCCATCACAGACCTGCCTCTGAGCAAAGGCTACCTGCGGGCGGCCCACGCTGCCATTCTCTGCTCGTCCACCAGGGGCCGCACCATGCCTTCCTGAGTTCTCTCGCAGAACCTGGGCTTCAGTCAACCCCTTCCCTAGGGGGACCTCCCTTCTCTCCCAACACCACCTTCGGGTTTAAAGCTCCAGTGCAGTATTCATGGTTATCCAGGAAGCCCATCTTTGCAGCCACCGTGGGTGACATGCGCTGTCCTGTGGAAAGCATGCATGCATCCTGGCTAACACCCACACACAACACGAACACAAGAGAAACAACCAACATACCGACATAGAGCACACCACAAAAGAAAGCAACCAAAACGCCAAACGCCCAGAACCCCAAAGCACGCAACCAACCCCCAACAGACAAAGACCCCAGCACACACAGCAACCCAAAGTACACCACCGCGAACACCACACCCAGGCCCAAAACAAATACGGCCGAAAAAAAAAGCAGGACGAAGACCGCAGAGCCAACCAGCCACCCGCGACAAAACCGACCCGACAAAAAACAACCCAGCCGCAGGCGACAACCCGGCCCACCCGCCAACCCACACCACACAAAAAAACCCCCCCCCCAAAACAAACGGCAGAAACACCCGGGCCACACAACCACCCACCGAACACCACCCGGCACGAACCCCCCCCCCCCCCCCCCCCCCCCCCCCCCCCGGTTGTATCTTGCACTTTCTCATCAGGAAATTAAGAATAATAATCCTATCACTGACACTACACACATGAGTGTGAAACAGGCCTTATTTTAGCATGATGCCTGACATAGAGCAGGTGCCCGACAGAAAGAAAGCTAACCAAAACGCCAAAGCTGTGCTTCTAGAACTTTCTCCAAGCCTACGTCTTTAACCTTTACCTTTGCTTCCTTAAGACCACTAGTTGCAGAGAGGTGTTGTGGGTGTGTGTGTGGGTGTGTGTGTTTGTGTGGTGTGTTCCCCTTAGTGCACACGGTTCACAGGACACACCAGGTCAGATATGTGAACATTTTCATTTCCTGTCTGTGGTAATTTTCATTTCCATCTTACTTTTCCATGTTGCCCGGTGTGAAAATGTCTTGAGGAATTTAGGGTGCCTTGGTGATTTTTTTTTTTTTTTTTTTTTTTTAATATGTATTTCTGTAGTGTCGAAGTACTGTCTGCATGTAGGTCTGTGCACACCCGTCTGCATGCGCGGAGTCTGAGAGGGTCTCGGATCCCCTGGAACTGGAGTTCTCTGAATTGGAGTTTACAGAGGTTTCAGCCGCATGTGGGTGCTGGGGACGAACGGTCCTCTTCAAGAGCGGTCGGCTCTTAACCCTAGGATCCTCCACCTGCTTGGTGTTTTAAAGCTAATGCCTTCCTCCTTTTCCCTGGGGTCCTAGCTATTATGACAAACGGTTTCTGATTTGAAACACTCTCGTTGTGCTTGGGGCACATCTAACCACCCGGGATGGTCTCGACACCCACTGGGCACCATTTGCTGATGTCTGTACGTATCGGTTTCATTGCTGTCAATGTCCACTCTTGCTAGTGCCCACATTTACGAGAACCCACCAAGGAGGCCTCACCTGGGCCTCAGCCTGACCCTCAACCTTTTTTGACCTGGAACCTTCTCTCAGCCCCTTGAATAGGAGGGGGCTGTCTCGGGCTCTCTCTTCTCGGACAAACCATACAAGCCAGGCCACAATGTGTAGTTTATGTGCTGATGCTTTTAGAGGATTCTGGAAGGTGGATACTTCTATCCCCAAGCTCTCTGACACCCAGAGACTGGGACTGGGTGCGGCAGAAGAACACCTTTCCCGGGTTGGGAGGTTGGGTTTGCAGAGGTGAGGCCGTCAGTGTTGTCAGCATGCACGAAGGCCATTCCTTTGTCGCACCTCTCTTCATTTCTTCTGGAACAGACCTGCCCAGAGGACACCCTGCGGCCATCTATGACACACCAGAGAAGGAGACCCAGTAATAACTCCAAATAGCAGCCCGTCACACCTTCTTACTGTTTTCTGGTACAGGCTGACTCATACCGTACCGTGGAGCACCCTAGGAGTGTTTTGTGCTCCTGGTAACATGTAGGGTGGAGCCAGAAGTGGAAGAAGAGGTTTCCAAGGAGAAGCTGAGCCCTTTGGGAGGGGACTGACTGCACACAACAGGAACAAGGCTGGTTAATTCTGTCTGTCTGATGAGAATTTTCTGAGAGGACGGTTGGATAGTGCACAGAACTGCAGAGTAAGCTGGAGAACCAGTCTTATCAACTGGTCAGGAGTCCAGAAGATGGAAGCACCCACATGGCGGCTAAGAACCGTCTGTAACTCCAATTCCAGGAGAACTCCAGTTCCAGGGGAATCCGAGACCCTCTTCTGACCTCCGCGGCATTGCACGACACGGGTGCACAGACCTGCATGCAGACAATACATTCATACACATACAAAAATAAATAAATAAAAAAAAATAAAAAATAAAATAAAAGATGAAAGGAACATGAACAAAAATCCTAGACACATTGCTGAGAACAACTCAACAGCACTTGATTCCCCACTGGCTGTCATAAAAATACACTGAACCGAGGAAGAAGAATATGTACTGGCTTCTCAAAACCTCATGAAGGGGCAAAATCAGCCCAGATGGAGACTGCAGGTTTAGAGAGACCTACCTGCTTCCTGGGCTGCATCAGAGTATTCTGGGATGGGGCTGAGCTCTTTTCTGGCTGAGTGTTCATTGGTGCACACATTCCCATACACTTCCCTACCTAAACACCTGTGGAAGTATTTTGACAGGAAATTTCCTACACAAGACATTGCTGTCCTGAAGTAAGGACACACGTGTGCCAGAGTGTACCACCTGCTGACAGCGCCCCCTGCTGGCAGTGCGCTGTGGAGGCTGTTTCTGTTCACAGAAGCACGGAACATCTTGCTTTCCTTTTTACTACTGTTTTCTTATTTTTTTCATTTACTTTTTTAATATGCATGTTTCGCCTGTATGTATGTAGGTATACCACATGCATGCATTTGTACATTGTCCACGGAGGCCAGAAGAGGGCACTGGATTCCCTGGAACTGGAGTTACAGATGGTTGTTATCCACCATGTGGTGCTGGGAACCAAAGTCTTCTGTGAGAGTAGCTAATGCTCTTAACCTCCCTCCAGCCCCCTTTTCTTGTGTTATTTTGATTTAATTTTGGCGGGGCTTGAATTCATAGCGATCCTCCTGCCACCGGGTCCTGAGTGCTGGGCTTGCAGGTGTGAGTTAAAACACCCCACTTTGTTTTCTTACGTAACTGTGTTGGCCATTCCTCCCAGGAAAATGTTGATAACAGGAGTGCCCACTAGATACCCCCTGGCACTGATCTTAGTGCACTGAGGAAACTGTCACTAAGATATGCGTTCTGTGTGCTGTGTGTGTGTGTGTGTGTGTAAAATCTTACTTTCCAGATGTTTTCCAGTGAGGGTTTTAATGTTCTCTTTCATCATAAGGTTATTTATTTATTTATTTATTTATTTATTTAGAGATAGGGTCTATTATAGCATAGGCTGGCCTTAAACTTATAATCCTCCTGCCTCAGCCTCCCAAGTCCTAATATTACAAATGTGCACCATCATACTTGGTCCCAAAGCTTGTGTGCCTGTGTATAGTGTCTGTGTGTACATATGTGTATGTGTGTATATGATTTGTATGTATGTGTGTGTTCATGTGCACACATGTGGAGGCCAGGGACCGACCCAGGACTCTCCCCTGCTGCTCTTCATCTTTTTACCTTTTGAGACAGGGTCTGTCACTGAACCTGGAGGCCGCCACTCCTGGCTTCCGCTTGTCTAGTTTTCCCCTGGTGCTGGTGATCTGAACTCAGGTCTTTGTGTTTGCACAGCAGCCCTTTTCCAGTGCAGCATCTCACCAGGTCGTTTTTACCATAGCTTTGAAATGTGAAGTGGTTTGCAATAGGTCGTCTTCGCTGTTATTATTTAATGGTAAAATTTTCAGTCAATTTAAGACTAGTTTCTGTACTATTTCTTAAAGAGATTTCTTTCATACCCAGTAAACTTATATGAGATTTATAAGCATGACATTTTTTAAGTAGGCAGTGGGATGCACAAAGACAGCATCCCTCCAGTCCTGTCCCTGGTACTGTGAACAATACATGAAACATAATACTTGGTATATAAGACTAACTAGTGGCCCTTTGATTACTCTTTCTGCCTCTACATGTGTGTACAGGAGCACCTACACATACACATGTTCCCACACAGACACACACACCTACACATACACACGCTCCCACACAGACACACACACCTGCATATATACACACTCCCAGGCCAACTGAGACTAAAGGGAGACCCTGTCTCAAAAAGACCTGATAGCAACAAATTTCAAATACTCAATTTTTCAATAAATGGAAATTTTTTCCATCCTAAAATGTAAACATCTATTAAATAAAGCATATATGCTATCCCAGGTATAACCACGCCACTATTTCATTTATGAAAGAGATGTATTTTGGTATATTTGGTGGTATGGGCTTATCATAACATAAAGCACTTTAGCAAAATAACAAGCTATTATTATTTAAAATTATATTTCTGGGTTAGTGAAATGGCTCAGTGGGTCAAGGCGCTTGATGCCAATACAGACAACCTGAGTGTAATCCCCCATCCTACCTGGTGGGAGAGAACCAGCTGCAGCAAGTTGTCATTTGTCCCCACAAACGCACCAGTGCATACACCTACAGCAAATAAATAAATGAATGCGGGCAGGTCTGGAGAAATGGCTCAGTAGTGAAGAGTGCCAACTGCTCTTTCAGAGAACCTGGGTTAGATTCCCAGCACCCACATGGCAGCCAAGAACCGTCTTTAAGCTGGGTGTGGTGGCGCACGCCTTAAATCCTAGCACTCGGGAGGCAGAGGCAGGCGGATCTCTGTGAGTTCCAGGCCAGCTGGGGCTACAGGGAGACCCTGTCTCAAAAAGACCAAAAAATAATAATAATAATAAAAATAAATAAATAAATGAGCAGAAACTTTTCCTTCACTGTTTCCTTTTTAAAACTTTTGTTTATTTTTAGTTTATGTGTCTGAGTGTTTTGCCTGATGGATGTAAGCACACCACATGTGTTCAATGTCCACGGAGGTCAGAAGAGGGGATCTGATCCCCTGGAACTGGAGTTACAGAGGGTTGTTAGTCACCACGTGGGTGCTGGGAACCGAACTCAGGTCTTCTGCAAGGGCAGCCAGTGATGCTTTCTTGAGACGAAGCTGTCATTCTTTGTGTTTGAAGGCCTCCTCAGTGAACTTCCCTACAGGTGAAGGTTCTGCTTCTGGCTGGAACACTAATACAGGCTGTATACAGTAGTTTGAAGCTCTGGGGTCCCCGGAGAGACCTTGGCCTGTTCCACACTGGTCTCTAGCTCGAGTGCTGAGCTGAGCATTTATCTGCCTTGTAATTTCAGCTTTCTTTTTTTTAATTTTTTTAAATTTTATTATTTTTTTATGTGTATGAATGTACTGTCTGCATATAGGTTTGTGCACGCGTGGTAGGTTTGTGCACCCATGGTCGTGTAAAGCCGCGGAGGTCAGAAGAGGGTGTCGGATTCCCCTGGAACTGGAGTTAAAGACGGTGCTCAGCCGCCATGTGGGTGCTGAGGATCGAACCCGGGTCCTCTGCAAGAGCAGTCGGCACTCTTAACCGCTAGGCCATCTCTCCAGCCCGTAATTTCAGCTTTCTAAGTGAGTGTGAAGGCATATCCCATTTTGGTTTTGATTGTGGTGGTCAAAGGATAACTTTCCGAAGTCAATTCTCACCTTCCACTTTCTCGTGGGTTTCAGTGGTCAAACTTAAAGACACCAGGCTTGTGTGGCAATTGTTAACTAGTACGCCATCTTTCGGGCCCTTCATTTTTAGCTTTTATACTTCTTTTTCCCTGTGGATAATACGCACTTTGTGAAGATCCTTTTCTTTTCTCTGTCTTCCCAGAATCCCCTTCTCCAGACCCAGCTCCTCTGAGACAGTCGTTTGCCATCACAGACCTGCCTCTGAGCAAAGGCTACCTGCGGGCGGCCCACGCTGCCATTCTCTGCTCGTCCACCAGGGGCCGCACCATGCCTTCCTGAGTTCTCTCGCAGAACCTGGGCTTCAGTCAACCCCTTCCCTAGGGGGACCTCCCTTCTCTCCCAACACCACCTTCGGGTTTAAAGCTCCAGTGCAGTATTCATGGTTATCCAGGAAGCCCATCTTTGCAGCCACCGTGGGTGACATGCGCTGTCCTGTGGAAAGCATGCATGCATCCTGGCTCTGTCAATACCTCTGACGCACTTTCTCATCAGGAAATTAAGAATAATAATCCTATCACTGACACTACACACATGAGTGTGAAACAGGACCTTATTTTAGCATGATGCCTGACATAGAGCAGGTGCCCGACAGAAAGAAAGCTAACCAAAACGCCAAAGCTGTGCTTCCTAGAACTTTCTCCAAAGCCTACTGTCTTTAACCTTTAACCTTTGCTTCCTTAGACACTAGTGGCAGAAGAGGTGTGTGTGTGTGTGTGTGTGTGTGTGTGTGTGTGTGTGTGGTGTGTTCCCCTTAGTGCACACAGGTTTCACAGGCCACCAGGTCAGATATGTGAACATTTTCATTTCCTGTCTGTGGTAATTTTCATTTCCATCTTACTTTTCCATGTTGCCCGGTGTGAAAATGTCTTGAGGAATTTAGGGTTGCCTTGGTGAATTTTTTTTTTTTTTAATTTTTTTTTTTTAATTATTTCTGTATGTGTACGAATGTACTGTCTGCATGTAGGTCTGTGCACCCGTGTCGTGCAATGCCGCGGAGTTCAGAAGAGGGTCTCGGATTCCCCTGGAACTGGAGTTCTCCTGGAATTGGAGTTACAGACGGTTCTCAGCCGCCATGTGGGTGCTGGGGATCGAACCCGGGTCCTCTGCAAGAGCGGTCGGCGCTCTTAACCGCTAGGCCATCCCTCCAGCCCTGCCTTGGTGAATTTTAAAGCTAATGCCTTCCTCCTTTTCCCTGGGGTCCTAGCTATTATGACAAACGGTTTCTGATTTGAAACACTCTCGTTGTGCTTGGGGCACATCTAACCACCCGGGATGGTCTCGACACCCACTGGGCACCATTTGCTGATGTCTGTACGTATCGGTTTCATTGCTGTCAATGTCCACTCTTGCTAGTGCCCACATTTACGAGAACCCACCAAGGAGGCCTCACCTGGGCCTCAGCCTGACCCTCAACCTTTTTTGACCTGGAACCTTCTCTCAGCCCCTTGAATAGGAGGGGGCTGTCTCGGGCTCTCTCTTCTCGGACAAACCATACAAGCCAGGCCACAATGTGTAGTTTATGTGCTGATGCTTTTAGAGGATTCTGGAAGGTGGATACTTCTATCCCCAAGCTCTCTGACACCCAGAGACTGGGACTGGGTGCGGCAGAAGAACACCTTTCCCGGGTTGGGAGGTTGGGTTTGCAGAGGTGAGGCCGTCAGTGTTGTCAGCATGCACGAGGCCATTCCTTTGTCGCACCTCTCTTCATTTCTTCTGGAACAGACCTGCCCAGAGGACACCCTGCTGCCATCTATGACACACCAGAGAAGGAAGCCCAGTTAATAACTCCAAATAGCAGCCCGTCACACCTTCTTACTGTTTTCTGGGTACAGGCTGACTCATACCGTACCGTGGAGCACCCTAGGAGTGTTTTGTGCTCCTGGTAACATGTAGGGTGGAGCCAGAAGTGGAAGAAGAGGTTTCCAAGGAGAAGCTGAGCCCTTTGGGAGGGGACTGACTGCACACAACAGGAACAAGGCTGGTTAATTCTGTCTGTCTGATGAGAATTTTCTGAGAGGACGGTTGGATAGTGCACAGAACTGCAGAGTAAGCTGGAGAACCAGTCTTATCAACTGGTCAGGAGTCCAGAAGATGGAAGCAGAGCCATGGCGAAGGACCACAGAAAACGGTCCTGCTGCCCTCACGGCCAGTGCTGCCCTCGATGTCCTTGGGGCCCTAACACCAAAACCAAAACATCTCTGGTGGCCCCCAGCTTCTTGTAAGCCTTGACCAGTGCACCCAGGCTCCATGAGATGGGGGGTCTTTGGCCCCTTAGGGTCCTATGGGGGACCGTGTCCATTTTGGATTGGCCTTACTTCCACCATGAACATCTGGCTGCTAAGCAACCACAATCAACAAACAGCATCCTCTCTAGGATCCTTGAATTCGAAGTTGCCAAAAGGCAGTGTCCATCTTGCCTTCTGCAGGCTACTGACTACCCAGAGCATTGCTTGCAGATGCTGCCCAGAGACCTCACTGAGCTCGGCAAAGCTGCCCAGACAAGTTGAGTGCTTCTAGAGACTTCCTGTGCCGGTGTTCTCCCCATGGCTAAGGTCATGGACTTCTGTGCCAGGTATTGCCCGAATTTACGTGGACTACTGCATTAAGTTCACACACCCCCCTTTTTTTTTGATGTTTTTGAGACAGGGTCTCCCTGTAGCCCCAGCTGTCCTGGAACTTGCTATGTAGACCAGGCTGGCCTTGAACTCACAGAGATCCACCTGCCTCTGCCTCCCGAGTGCTGGGATTAAAGGCGTGCGCCACCACGTCCAGCACCCATTTTGTTTTAATTGCATTTATTTAGTTAGTGTATGCTTATGGAAATCAGAAGTCAACTTTCAGGAGTTGCTTGGTTCTTTCCTTCCACTATGTGGGTTCCAGGGATAGAACTCAGGTTGTCAGGCTTGGCGCCAAGCATCTTTACCAGCTGAGCCATCCGTCTTGCCAGCCCTTAACTAATTTTCTAAGGGGGAAATAAAGCCAGGGTTTTGTTGTTGTTGTTGTTGTTTGTTTGTTTTATCTTTTCCAAGTTTATGCAGATCTCAGTGGGAAGAACAAGGACTCTGATCTCAGGTGACCTCTGTGCCCTGCTCTCCTGTGATCTAGAGGAGACAGATGTTATGCCAATAAGCAGAAATATGTACATTATTTAAGCACCCATCAGAAAGGGAGAGTGAACAGCAGAGATAACACAAGGGTGTGGTGGATAGAGAGGGCCATTCGTGTCTCCACTTCTCAAGTAGCTGGGATTCCATGTGTGTACCACCACACCTAGTGTGGAAAAGTACTGTGTGCTTGTGTGTGCATGTGTTCACAACTGCCAATGTCCAGGCACCTGGAGGGGCCAGAGGAGCATATTGGATAGCTCCATAATGCTCTATAATGCTTGACCTTAGTCTCTTGAGACAGGGTCTCTGGGGATCCATCTGTCTCCACTCCTCAGCCTCAGGGTTACAGGCCCATAGTCATGCCCAGTTTTCCGTGGGTGCTGGGGATTCGAACCCAGGACCTCATGCTTGCTTAGCCAGTGCTCTTACCCACTGAGCCATCTTCTCAGCTCCTGAGAGGAGCTATTACAGCCTGACAGGAATGACAAGAATCAGCCAAAGCCAAAGGCAAAGAGCAAGGGTAAAAATGCAATAGCAAGTAGTAGCTGGGGTGGGAAGGCTTTGGATGTGTCCGCAGAGTGAACAGAACTCCCATTCGCTGAATGGAGAGGAATGCAGGTGCTGGGCAGGACCTCCGGGTGTGGTCAGAACCCCTGGCTGCTGTCACTGACTCACACGGCATCCATTCGGCCTGCCTGGCAGCCATGCCTACTTCCTCAGGTCCAGGGTAAGCTTCTCCTCCGGCTCACAATGGCTAATCAGTCTTCTCTCCACAGTCTGACTCCTGGCCCTCTGGGCTCCTGCAGATGTATCTACACTCCCTGTTCCTGGACTGGCTTTTCTATCTTTGCATTGCCTGTTCCCTGCCATGAGTGAATATTCTCCTTCATAGATTCAGAAGTGCCCGGCATGCTCTCACGGTCAGGCAGAGGGCCAGAGCTGATAAGGCTTCTCTGCTTGTTTCCGCTCCATGAACATCTTGCTGGCGAAGGAGACGGGAGTAGATGGCACAGGCTGAGACTGGGGGAGCGGAGAACTGTGGCCCTCCCTGTGCACTCCATGTACGCTGATGACCTCATGGCCTGAGCCCAGAGTCACCTCCCTCCCTCCCTCCTGCCTGAGAGACCTGCTTCAAGTGTCTCTGACCTTAAGATGCCATTCTGCTTCCACCCAGGCATTTCCATGGCAGGTGTGCAGTGTGCCAGCCTTATTCTAAACACTGGGATACGCCCACCAGCACGCAATAGCATTTGCTCTTGTAGCGCTTTTTTTTTTTTTCCTTTTGAGACAGGGTTTCACTGTAGCCCAGCTGGCCTGGAGCTTACTCTGTAGACCAGGCTAGCCTTGAACTCACAGAGATCCGCCTGCCTCCCGGTGCTGAGATTAAAGGAGTACTCCACCATGCCTAGCTGTAGTGCTTACATTTTAGAGGCACTGATACGTGGTAAACAGAAAGAAACAGCCTTGGGTAGGGTGACAAAGGGAAAAAACGCAGGTAAGCCTCCTTTTTAAATTTATTACTTTATTTAAAAAAATTTTTTTAAACAGAATTACATTCTGTTAACAACTGCAGTTTGCTCTTTTTAAAATTTATTTTATTATCATTATTATTATTATTTTGGTCTTTCGAGACAGGGTCTTCCTGTAGCCCCAGCTGTCCTGGAACTCACTCTGTAGACCAGGCTGGCCTTGAACTCACAAAGATCTGCCTGCCTCTGCCTCCCAAGTGCTATGATTAAAGGTGTGCGCCACCACACCTGGCTTGTTTTATTATTTTTTATGTGTATGAGTGTACCGTGTGTGTGCAGGTTGGTGTACCCATGTCGTGCAATGCTGTGGAGGTCAGAAGAGGGCATTGGATTCCCCTGGAACCGGAGTCAATGACGGTTCTTAGCTGCCATGTGGATGCTGGAAATTGAACCCGGGTCCTCTGCAAGAGCAGTTGGTGCTCGTAACCGCTGAGCCATCTCTCCAGCCCCAAGCCTTTTTTTAAACTATTTTTAAATTTTTTGTTTTTTATGTTTATTTTATGAGTGTATTGCCTGAACCTGTGTAAGTGCACCCATGTTGTACAATGCCTGAGGAGTCAGAAGAAGTTGTCAGATTCCCCTGGAACTAGAGTTATGGGTGGTTGTTAGGCACCATGTTGGTACTGGGAACCAAGCTTGGGTCCTCTGTAAGAGCAGTTGATGCTCTTAACAGCTGAGCCATCTCTCTAGCCCCAAGGCTCCTTCTCTTAAAAAAATTTTCATTTATTTATCATTTCTATTTTTTATGTATGAGTATATTGCCTGCACATATGTAAGCGCACCCATGTCATGCAATGCAAGGACAGTTGTTAGCTACCATGTGGGTGCTGGGAACCGAACTCTTAACTTTTCTGAGCCATCTCTCCAGCCCAAGCCTTCTTAGATGGAGTAGACTGACAAGAGCTTGCTAAGATGTTTGAACTGAGACCTAATGAAGCAGGAGAATGAGCCAAGCACATGGGTAGGAAGGAAAGTCCCAGGTCAAAGCAGCAGAAAGTGCCAAGGTCCTGGGACAACATGTCTGGAATAGAGTGATCGGAGGAAGAAGAAATGAGACATTCCTGCCAGCGCTTGGGAGGCAGAGACAGGCAGATCTCTGTGAGTTCAAGGCCAGCCTGGTTTACATAGTCAGCTGGGGCTACAGGGAGACCCTGTCTCAAAAAGACAAAAAAAAAAAAAAAAAGAAATGAGAGATTCCCAGGGCCAGCAGTGTGTGTGTGTGTGTGTGTGTGTGTGTGTGTGTGTGTGTGTTTGTGTGTGTGTGTTTGCATGTGTGTGTGTTTGTGTGTGTGTGTGTTTGAAGAGATACATGTGGGGGTCTGGTGAGGACTTTGGACTCTAGTCCAGATGTAAGAGGGACTGTTAGAGGCTAGCCTTGAACTCACAGAGATCCACCTGCCTCTGCCTCCCAAGTGCTGGGATTTAAGGCGTGCACCACCATCCCCAGCTACTTTTCTACTTTCTGACTTGTGTCTTATTTTAGAGCCAGGTGTGGTGGCTCATATGTGTCACCTCATTGTGGGAGGCAGAGGCAGGAGGATAGAGAGTTCAAGGCTAGCCTGGACTACATAGCAAGAACCAAGACTTGTCTCAAAACAAACAAGGAAGGAAATATGTTTTATAGAAAGATGGGTGGGTGCCTGGGGACCAGGGCTGGGCAGGAGGATCTCCAGGTAGTTTCAAGGACTAATCCCAGACTCCCCTGAACCCATTTTGTTTTCTTTTTGTTCGACAAAGTAGCAGAGAAAGAAAGAAAGAGTGGACCCATAGTAACCCTTGGGGTTTTCTTGAAAACCCCAAGGGTTACTATGGGGTTTTTTTTCCAAGCTTGTTCCTCAGGCAAGCTTGCCTACGAAAACGACCTGGTTTCCAGGCTCTGGAGATTAGGAACAGGTAACCAGGGGAATCAAAGGGACAGCGAGCCCCTCTGAGGGGCCCACTTCGTTCCCGTTCCCGCAGAGCAAATCTGCTCAGCCCACTGCAGGATTCGGCAAAGGGGGCTGCCGGCCCTGTGCTGTTTGAGGGTTTCTGCTATGCAAAGAATTTTCTTTGTGCTTTCTGGTGCTTTATCCTGCAAGGAATGGGGGAGTGGAACAGATCTCTGGAGGCCCATAAACCAAAGTCCCTACCTCAGTCCTGCCGCACAGATGGGTCATCTCCAGCCAGTGTTTGTATCCCTTCAGAACTGCAGAGTTCATGCAGCACAGAGATTTCATACTGATGGAGTTTGAAACAGCCAACTCCAGCAATTGTGGGCCAGCTTCGGGGGGGGGGGTGTCACTGGGGCAAAAGGGGAGGCTAATGCAAGAATCTAAGCTGGACTGAGTCAGGGCACAGGGTGGAGGGGGACGGAGAGCTCTAAGTGACTCAAGGCACACACATTGAGGGCTTGGTGAAGGTCATGGGCATTCCTGGGATTTCTGGACTGGGCACTGAGAGAATGATTAACTGTTCGCTGAATCATGAACCAGAGAAGGAAAAGTAGTTTGGAGGACAGGGGTCAAGTTCTATTTCAGAGCCTGCAGTATAGAGGTCCCACCCATGGTTAGAAATACAGATGTGAAGTTTGGAAAACACATCAGATCCAGAAATGCTGAGCCAGAAGTCCCTGGAGTCTGGGTGGGGTTTGTGGCAGGGAACACCAAGCGGAAAGTGTTAGAAGGAACAAGTGTCCCTGGGTGACACATGGAGAGTGCACTTTGCAGCACCCTCACAGTCAGGGAAAAGAAGGACAGATGGCCGAGAGCTGGCCCCTGGAATGTGTGTAGCAGAGAAAGCTACTACTTCCAAGCCTGGTCCGTGAACTCGGCCTTCAGCCCACCCGGCCTCCTCTCCAGGGCTGGGCACACTCACTTCTTCCATAAAGGATCAGGAAGTAGTGATCTGAGGCTTTGTGAGCCATACAACCACAACCCTGTTGTAACCTGAGAGCTATATGTAAATTAATGAAAACTAGCCACTGCAGCCAGCTCCTGTAATCTCAGCACTGGGAAGGTGCAGGCAGGAGAACTAGAGGTTCAGTCCTTGCTTGCAGAGCACTCTATCTATCTATCTATCTATCTATCTATCTATCTATCATCTATCTATCTATCTATCTATCTATCTATCTATCTATCTATCATCTATCTACCATCTATCTGTGTCTTCCTTCCCACACCACTTGGTAGGCTCCCATTCTTTGCCCAGGCTGGCCCAGTCTGGCCCAGGCTGACCTCACCTGTGATCACTTCCTGTCTTAGTCGGTGAGAGCTTTGAGGCATGGACCAACATGCTTTTTTCCCCCTCTTTTTTTTTTGTAAACAGTCTCACATAACAAGCCCAGGCTGGTCTTCCAGCTCGCTGTGAAGCTGGGCTAACCTTGAGCTCCTGACCCTCCACGTTCTACCTCCTGAGTACTGAGATTACAGGGCCATGTCACCGTGTTGGTTCTCAGGCCCAGCTTTCTACCCTCCTTTCCACCGGCTGCCTGGCTTCTCAAGTCCGGTCTCTCTTACAGTCCATGTGTTGACAATGCACAGCTCAGTGAGTCTGGGTTGCTGAATGGATGAAGGAATAAGGGTTAGATCTCTTGGCCCAATTCCCCTTCCTTTTCTTTTTAAAATCACCTTTACTTAATTTACATATTTATTATTTTTATTTTATGTGTATGAGTGTATTGCCTACATGTACATAGTGCACCCATGTAGCCCAATGCTTGCAGAAGTCAGAAGAGGGCATCCGATCCCCTGGAACTGGAATTATGGATGGTTGTTAGCTGCCATGTGGGTGTTAAGAACTGCACCTGGGTCCCCTGCAAGAGCAGCCAGCGCTCTTGACTCCTGAGCCAACTCTCTAGGCCTCATTATCTTTTTTTATTATCTTTTTTTAGAAAAAAATATTTTATTGCAGGGCATGGTGGAGATGGCCTTTAAACCCAGCACTCAGAAGGCAGAGGCAGGCGGATCTCTGAGTTCAAGGCCAGCCAGAGCGAGTTCCAGGCCATCTGGGGCTATAGGGAGACCCTGTCTCAAAAAACACCCAAAAATGTGTGGATAAATATAAATAAGAATATATAATAGGATTATTTTTATATTTTTTTTTATGTGTATGAGTGTATGCCTGCACCTGTGTTAAGCATCACCTGTGTAGGCAAAATGCCCAGGAGAAGTCAGAAGAGTTTGTTGGATTCCTGGAACTATGAGACTGATTTAGCTGCCTATGTGGTGTGGGAATTAACCTATTGCTTCTGCAAGAAAAGGTGCTTTAACCTCTGAGCTATCTCTCAACCCCCCTCATTATCTATTTTTATATTATTAGTAGTAGTAGTAGTAGTAGTAGTAATTTTGGTATCACCTGCCTCTTTGGGATTAAAAGCATGCACTACCACGCCAGGGCTCATTATCCTTTTTTAAAGTAAGAAATAAATTTTGATTGTGTCTAGCATCTGAACTCTTACATAAGTTTTGTTACTTTAACTCAGGCAGAAGTTTTTGCTAATGATGTGGGTTCTTGAAGAGCCACGGAGTCTTTCTTAGCTTTTGGTAATCTTAAATTACAGAGCTAGGACCCCAGACAGCCAGTGCCCACTAAAGCTATCCCAAGCTAGGAGCCTCTGAATTCACTGTCTCACATCCAAGAAGAATAAGGAAATACCAACAAGGAGTGATCTGAGCACGTGTAGATTTATTAAGGAGTGAGAGAGGGGCTTCAAGGGAGGAATTCCGCTGGGCAGCCCTGCCCAGTGGCCTTTTCTATGATTTATGGCAGGAGGTTGGTCAGTTTTGAATGAATTGCAGGCTGAACCAATAAGGAGTCCACATCCCCTGCCTGTTCCCTGGTTCCAACCAGAGAGTTACTCATCTATTCAAGGGTGGGGTCATCGAATGCTAATGACTAGCTCTTGATCTACCAAAGGCCCCACCGTTACAGCCTAAGGGGACCTTAACTTTGCCAGATAGGAGTCAGGCAGGACCCTGGCTTTTCAGTCAGGGCACATGGTGAGGAAACCATTCGAATCTTCTGAAAAGATGGAGACTTTTGTTACACTATAACAAAACATCTGTAAAACTATTGCTTTAGGCCAACAGACCAGCTGTGCTCTGGGCATGGGGCTTTAGGGGAAAGGTTGTAAAACAGAAGGACTGTAGCAAGCCTTGGTTGTTATGGCAATATTTGACGAGGTCTTAGACGCAGGAGACAGGCCCAGGCAAGAGCTGGCTGATTTGCAAGGAAAACTAAAATGAAAGACTTCAAAATGTGGGGTCTTGGTTAGGAAAGTCGATTGTTTCTAGATGCCAAAGAGAAGGAAACGACACTGTGAAAGCTTTGGATCCGGAGGTTGCGGCGGCGGAGGACCCCCAGCCCCCAGTGAAAGAAAAGTAAAAAAAGAAGAAAGAAATAGAGACACCAGAGAGAATGTCTAAGCAGTTAAGAGTACTTGAGAGTACTTATTATTCTTCAGAGACCTGAGTACAGTACCCAGCACCCATGTTGGGTGGCTTAACTCCTCTTCCGGCCTCTTCAGGCAACTGTACACAGGTAGTGTATACACATACCCATGCATAAAAGTAAAAATAAATCTTTTTAAAATTTTTTTAAAAATTTTATTTTTTTTTGTATGTGTATAAGTGTACCGTCTGCATGTAGGTCTGTGCACCAGGTCTCGTGCAATGCCACGGAAGTCAGAAGAGGGTTGCGATTCCCCTGAACTGGGAGTTCCCTGGAATTGAGAGGTACAGACGGACTTAGCCGCCATGTGGGTGCTGGGGATTCAAACCCGGGTCTCTGCAAGAGCAGTCGGTACCTTTAACCCTAGGGCTATCTCTCCAGCCCAAAATAAAAAATCTTTTTCTTTTTCTTTTTTTTTTTTTTTTTTGGTCTTTTCGAGACAGGGTCTCCCTGTAGCCCCAGCTGTCCTGGAACTCACTCTGTAGACCAGGCTGGCCTTGAACTCACAAAGATCCGCCTGCCTCTGCCTCCCGAGTGCTAGGATTAAAGGCGTGCGCCACCACGCCCGGCAAAATAAAATCTTTTTAAAAGACTAAACAAATAAATAAAAGACCTTGAACTGGGCGTGGTGGCACAGGCCTTTAATCCTAGCACTCGGGAGGCAGAGGCAGGGAGATCTCTCTGAGTTCAAGGGCAGCCTGGTCTACACAGTGAGTTCCAGGCCAGCTGGGGCTACAGGGAGACCCTGTCTCAAAAAAAGAACAACAACAACAAAAAGAACTTGAGTGAAGGGCCATTAAGCCTCAGCTTTCTGCAAGGTCAAAGTGATCCAGTGTCCTTCCCTGGGTCCCTTCAGGGGACTGTCCCAAGAGCAAGAAGGCAAGAAACAGGCTGGAAAGTTGAGTCTAAAAATGTATTTTGTATGTGGTTGCATCTGGAATGGACTGGAAACAGGTGAGGAGCCTTTTCAGGTTTCCAGGGAACAGAGCCATCCAATAAGCCTGAACTAAAAACAGAAAAATCTATTTGTCTCGTTGAGGCTTCAGACCACCTTCAAGCCTCAAAAAAACTACCAGCAGGAACCGTGAGCTACAAAGGACGAGCTACGCAGCCGGGAGGGACCCCCCCCCCAAAAAAAAGCAGCCTCCGGAGGGTGGGGCTGGGAGCCACAGAGAACAGAATCCCAAGATTCCCAGCAGAGGACAGGAGCCCTAGGGCTCCTCCCCTCTTTCTCAGCATCACGATCAAAGCTAGCTTTCATCTCCTGTTCTCTTTTCTGAAAATAATGGTGGAATGAGATCCTCCCAGCTGAACCACTAGATCGGGGACCTGTGCACATTTGCTGACGGCGGGCAGGGAGAAGCATGACAACAGAGAGCTGTTCTGTAGTCCATTGGTCTCCATACTTCAAGGATCCCTGCGAGGCCCAAGGACAACCACTATCTGCTGGTGGTCCGGGCCTGCCGCAGAGTTGCCAGTCAAACAGGGATGGAAAGAGACTAGGCTGTTGGGAAGCAGTGAGTATGTGCCACGTGCAAGAGGCTACTTAGTAACTGTGGGCAGCTTGTGGCAGAGACTGGCAAGTTGCTCACCAAGGCTAACTGGTTTCTTACCAGGGGAGCAAAGGTATGTCATCATGAAAGCCCACTGTGCACATCGAGCCTTGTTGGCTGCCCAAAGCTAGTGTGGAAGGCACAGGTTAAAGGCATCCTGCCTTGACTGTGGAGTATAGGCCAATTGAATTGTGCATGAAGAAATACACTTTTTAAAAAAATTTATTTATTTATTTATTTATTTATTTATTTATTTATTTATTTATGTGAATTTACAGTCTGCATATAGGTCTGTGCACCCGTGTCGTGCAATGCTGCGGAGGTCAGAAGAGGGTCTCGGATTCCCCTGGAATTGGAGTTCTCCTGGAATTGGAGTTACAGATGGTTCTCAGCCGCCATGTGGGTGCTGGGGATTGAATCCAGGTCCTCTGTAAGAGCGGTCGGTGCTCTTAACCGCTAGGCCATCCCTCCAGCCCCGAAGAAATACACTTTTTAAGCCATGTGTGTTAGTGTACCACTTTGATTCCAGCACTCAGGAAGAAGAGGCAGGAAGATCTTTATGAGATTGAGGCTAGCCTGGTCTATATAGAGAGTTCCAGGCCCCACTGGGGTTACAGGGAGACCTTGTCAAAGAAAGAAAGAAAGAAAGAAAGAAAGAAAGAAAGAAAGAAAGAAAGAAAGAAAGAAAGAAAGAAAGAAGAAGGGAGGGAGGGAGGATGGGAGGGGGAGGGAGGGAGGGAAGGGAGGGAGGGAGGGGGGGAGGGAGGGAGGGGGAGGGGAGGGGAGGGGGAAGGACACTTTTTCTGTGCTATTGTTGTTTTGTTTGGTTTTGTTTTTGTTTCTTTTTGGACAGGGTTTCCTGTGTCAGCTTCTTAGAACCCTACGTAGAACAAGGCTGGTTGGAACACAGAGATCCGCCAGCCCCTGCTGCAAGTGCTGGGATAAAAGGCTGTGCGCCTATGCTGGCTTGGGTTTTTTTTTTTTTTTTTTTTTTTTTTTTGGTCTTTTCAAGACAGGGTCTCCCAGTAGCCCCAGCTGTCCTGGAACTCACTCTATAGACCAGGCTGGCCTTGAACTCACAAAGATCCGCCTGCCTCTGCCTTCCAAGTGCTAGGATTAAAGGCGTGCGCCACCACACCTGGCTTGTTTTGTTTTTAAGACAGTATCTACGGGGCTGGAGAGATGGTCTAGCGGTTAAGAGCGCCGACCACTCTTACAGAGGACCCGGGTTTGATCCCCAGCACCCACATGGCGGCTGAGAACCGTCTGAAACTCCAATTCCGGGAGAACTCCAGCTCCAGGGGAATCCGACACCCACTTCTGACCTCCGCGGCATTGCACGACAGGGGTGCACAGACTTGCATGCAGACGGTACATTCGTACACATACAGAAAAAAAAGACAGTATCTTACTACATAGACCAGACTGGCCTTGCCATAGAGATTTAACAGAATGTCTGGTGACCTTGACCAACTGCCTTGTAAGCTGTGAGGCTCTCTTACTTTACGAAGGACACAGGGTGGAGTCACACAGCTGGACGGGAAGGTATGTTTGGTATATCTACTCCCTTCTCCTTGCATGTCACTATATGGCCTCTTCAAGCTGTCTGGAACCATCACTACCGAGAAGATGCCACGGAGGGGCCAATGGGTAGGGAAGAGGGCAGACAGGAGGAACAGCCTCCAAGAGCCTCAGTGCTGTAGCCAAGACAGGGGAGCCGGGGGAGGAGGAGGCGGAAGGGCTGAGCTCAGGCCCATCTGAAGCCCGGCCCATGCTATGGGGCAGCTCCGGATAAGCAGCTGGTTACCGCTGTGAGAGGCTCAAGTGGCGCCAGTGCCAGGACTTGGGGGGAAAAACAGGTGAGAGAGACTCCCTTCTCCTGGCTTTGAGGTGAGCGCCGCCCCCGGCCCTCAGCCCCTCTCTGTCCTCAGTCTTTGCCCTTGTTGGTCTCATAGAACAAGGAGGGACAGAGGGAACAAGACGGAATGACACGTTTCTCCCCAGATCTTCTGTTTGTTGAAACAGGGCCTTGTTATATTTATATGTATTATATAACCTAAGCTGGCCTGAAACTTACTATGTACCCCAGGCTGACCTTGAACTCTTGATCTTCCTGCCTCAGTTTCTCAAGTATATACTAAGAGGTATCTGACGCCGAGATAAAGGCCAAATCAGTCTGAATTAAAAGTAAATAAAGGCAGGCATTTATTCCAGGAAATATACTCTCTCTCGGGCAAATCCATGGCCCTGCAGGGTGGACCACAAGAAAAGAGAGGGTCTGGGAGGCACGGAGAGCCTTTTACAGGTAGGGGAGGGGAGATGGTGACTTGTTGGAATCTGGTCAATTAAGCTAGGTCAGGGGCTCAGATCTGGAAGTGGGTCTCAGTTCCAGAGGTCTCATGGGAATCTGGTCTGACTGGAAAAGAAAGGAGGGTCCTTCTGGTCTATCCCATCCTGGCCCTGACCTAACATATTCCACCATGTCCAATGTTCTTCCCAGCTCGAAGGCTCCCCCTTTGCCCTGCAGGGGAATTTCTAGGGCTGCTGTAACATAGCAAAGCTTGGGAAAACAAAACTGATCAGCTCCCACTTCTGGGTCTCAGGTCAAGGTGTCCACAGGGCTATGCTTCCTCTCCAGCCTGCAGTGCAGAGGGGAGCATTCCTTGTCCCCCCAAGTTTCTTGGTGACAGCAAGTGCTCCAGCCACTCCAGTCTCTGCTGGGTTTCCAGGATGTCACCTTCCATGTCTGTGTCTGTCCTCTTCTTAGTGACGCTCACACTGAGAGAAGGGCCCACCCTACTTACCTGACAGCACCATAGCCAATCACACCTACAAGGACCCTATGTCCAAATGAGGTCACAGTCTGGTGTGCTCGGGATTAAGGTTTCCACGTATGATTCTAGAGGATTCAGTTGAGCCCGTAAGGAGACCTTAACATCTCTGAACTTTGATGTCCAGCAATGGCAGACCTGGCTGAGCTGGGATCTGTGGGGGCTTTGGCCATGAGAACTTTCTTCCCAGGCAGTCAGTCATGGGAGTAACAGCATGCTGGCAATGCCCACACTCAGCTTAGGGTGCCCCCACCCCCCCCCAAATCTCCTCCAACCTCAGCAGGATGTGGTGGTGGCAGGTGGGCAGGGGCTGTGGGATTCCAGCTCAGGGTGTCATAGAAGGAGCCTGGCACAGCACTTTCTTTTCCAGGGGGGAGTTGACATTGGTTCTGCTCTGAAAGGTAAGGCAGGAGCTGAGTCTTGGCCCAATCGTCCTAAACAGCTGTCCCTGGTGAACCACTGGGCCCCTGGCAAAGCTTCGGTGGAACTGGAGTGTCAGGGCATGCAAAGCCCTTTCTGCTCTGGGCCTGTAGGAGAGCTAGAGTCAGTCACTGGGTCGACTCAGGACCTCAGAGTCAGCTTGGTGGGGTCATCCAGTCACCCCTTTGTTCCACCATCTTTCACTGCGCACTTACTGCATACCAGATGTGGGGCTGAAGAGAGGCAAGGCCAATCAATGGGTGAGATTCTGGGAGAAATAGCCAAAGAGGGAAGGCACAGCTGCAGCTCAGAGAGGTGGGGAACTATCACCTGAGATGTAACCCCAAGATGCTGAGTTGTTACCCCCAAGTTCTTTTATTTCTGGACAAGATCTCATGTACATGGGAATGACCTTGAGCTTTTGACCCTCCTTTCATTTCCAGGTGCTGGGATCACAGGCGTGCCACCGCCTGGTGTATGGGTGTTTCTGCTGCTATCCTTCTTGGACTTCTTGCCCACACAGACATCAAGAAGCTTCTAGACCACCTTCAGTGTCTCTGTATACTCAGCACTTCAGGTTCCCAGCTTGGAACAGCCATGGACTGAGCTCTCAATATGCAGGCCAAGCCACCTTCCTGGATGATCAGTTTACAGCGATCTAACGTACGGTTTGGGGGAGCCAAGCTCTGCAGAGTGAATTGTCTACTCTGGAGGGTAAGCTGTGATTGCTCCTGCCAGGAAAGGACCAGCTTTCTCCAAAAATTCAGTATAGCTGAGCTGGGGAGATGGCTCAGGGAATGAAAGAGCTTGCTGTGAAAGCCCAGGCACTGCACGCCCTGGCCTCCAGCGTTCAGCACTGCACGCCCTGGTGTTAGAGCAACAGAAACAGACTGAGATTTAGACCAAACATTTAGGTCAGGTAGAATGACATGGAGAGGTGTGCATGTCAAACCAGCACCTCATGGGATTACACTGTATGTGCTTGACAGGTGTGTGTATATGCATGTATGCATGGGAACCAGTATGTCTAAAATATGCATAGATTGTATAATGCAAGTATTTATGTTGAAGTATGCATGTGAACTTGTATGTTATATGTATATTTGTATACATTTATCCATGTACATACATACATGTATACATATGTGTGCTTATGGGGGTTTGTCTTGCTTTATTTTATGTGTGTATGTGTGTGTTTTAAGACAGGGTCTCCCCATAGCTCCAGCTGGCTTGGAACTTGCTATGTGGATGAGGCTGCAGAGCCCCACCTGCCGCTGCCTCCCGAGTGCTGGGACTAAAGGCGTGCACCGTCATGTTTGTGTTTAAGCACATGTGGATTTATTTATTTATTTATTTATTTATTTATGCTTTGATCTTTTTGAGACAGGGTCTCCCTGCAGCCCCAGCTGTCCTGGAACTCTCTATGTAGACCAGGCTGGCCTTGAACTCACAGAGATCCTCCTGCTTCTGCCTCCCAAGTGCTAGGATTAAAGGTGTGTGCTACCATGCCTGGCTTTTTTTTAATTTTTAAATTTCTAAATTATGTATATATGCTATGAATATGTGTGTGTGTGTGTGTGTGTGTGTGTGTGTGAGTTTCTGTGCATGAATTAATGCTTTCAAAGCCCAGATGGGGGTATTGGAATCCCTGGAACTGTAGTGACAGGTGGTTGTGAGCCAGCTGATATGTGTGCTGGGAAAAATCTTGGGTCTTGTGCAAGGAAAAGCAGCACGCACTCTTCACCACTGAGCTACCACTCTAACCCCTGTTTTTATCTTTTGAGACAAGGTCTTACTGTAGCCCAGCTTGACATCAAATTTGCTCTAATTTTTGTGCCTCAGCCTCCCCAGTGCTGGGATTGCAGGTGTGAGTCAGCACATCTGGTGTGTGTGTGTGTGTGTGTGTGTGTGTGTGTGTGTTTTCACCAACCTGAAATGAGTTGGTGACTAGGAGAAGGAGGAGGGGAAGAGGGTGGACAGAGGTGACAGAGTCTTGCTTGTGGGACTTGGTGGTCTCGTAAGAGCCAGGAGGATTGTGCTAGTTCCACAGTTGTTAGTAACCCAGGCAGTTTGGGTCTTGCTGCAGACCCACTCCCAGGAAGTCCCACACTCCCCTTGGCAGGGAGCCTTCCCAGTCCTTCCTCTGGATCCCTAGGGTTCCTTTGTCTTTGTATCTTCTGGCTTAACATTACCCACAGCCCCCTCTCTACTCCCAGCTAGCCACAACCTCGGAACAGGGTCTCATCACGGTGCAGTGTTGCCCCACGCCTCTGCCCCTTGGGGGTGGGGTGGGGTAAGGTGGGAGCTGCTTTGAATCCACCCTGGAATTGGGGGGGTGGAGATGCTTGACCCTCTGAGGAAAATGCCTGCTTTCCTCTGAGCTTGGTCTTGGAGCACTCCCAGCAGTAGGAGGGGCTGTGAAGACCACCCTGACTTATGGCAGGCAGGAAGGGAACAACTTTCCTGTTGAGCTGCAACTAAAGAGCTCTGCCCGTTGTGCAGGGAGCTATCAACTCCAAGTTAATCCTCCTCCCTAGGCTGTGAGTTTAACTATTTCCCACCCAGTGTAGACACTGCATTCTGTTCTATGGTGGTCCAGGTGGCTTCTTTAGTGTCAGAGCTGAACGACAGAGGGGGTGGGGGGCTGAGATACCCGAGCCAGTGAGGGTGGGGGTGGGGGATGCTTTGAACATTGATGTGGAACTGCAGCTGTGTGAGATGCAGAGTCAACTGAGAGCCCTTACAGCCATGGGTAGGGGGGACAGAGCAAAGGCTCCCACAGAAAGGCGCCTCAGAGAGGGAGGGGAGGTGCCTGCTATAGAAATGGTGCCAGGCCCAGAGGGAGGCACCGCCGGGATGGGGCAGCAGGACCCGAGTGCTGCTCAGTCCCCTCTGCCTGCTGCCTGTCAGCTTGGCTGACTCCCAAACTCAGCGACGGGCATCGTCTGTTCCAGGTGTCAGCAAGAAGGCCAGAGGCGCCAGCCACGGGCCCTCCTTGACCTTTGTCTCCGTGGAAAGAAGAAAGCAGCTGCCCCTCTCAGAACACGTTGGCTCAGTGCATCCCCTACTCATGTCTGGCCAGTCGTCGTGCCACAGTCACAGCCTCCATGCTAGCTCTGGACAAATCACATTCACTGTGGGTTTGACAGGGCCAGGATGTCTCAGAAGATCATGGATGAGGGTAGCCTGAGATCCAGCCTGGAGGATGAAGTGCGGTCCACAGGCATTGGCTGGGCACCAGGCTGGCCAGGAGAGAAATTCAAGTGGTGTGTGTGTGTGTGTGTGTGTGTGTGTGTGTATGTGCGGGGGAGGTGGGGGTTCAGGATGGGATCTGGAGGCTGGGCCAGCATCCTTCCATCTGTGGCTTGAGATAACGGGGGCTATGTCTGTGTTTCTGTCCTGGATTGTTCTAAGGGAGGCCTGTGGGTATGTACCCATGGCCCTTCAAAGATCAAAGCATACAGAGCCTTTGGGATGATCAGAGTATGAGGGAAATCAGAGTGAGTGGTGAGGCTGAGCAGGCACAGCAAGGACCTTGCATATCCACATCTGACACGTCCTTCCAGGAGATGGAGAGGCCGGCCGTATTTTCTGGAAGGAGGAGGGCAGCTCAACATGATCACTGAGTCTGATTGTTTTGAGACAAGTCCCAAGTAGTCCAAGCTGGCCTTGAATTCACTTCATAGCTGAGGCTAGTCTTGAATTCCTAATCCTCTGCCTCTACCTCCTGGGTGCACACTGAATCTGGCTAGTCTGCTAATTCATTTGGCAGGCTTAGGGGACCCTCAGATCCTAAGAGTGGTCTTTGGCCAGTGTGGTGGCGCACGCCTTTAATCCCAGCATTCAGGAGGCAGAGGCAGGTGGACCTCTGTGAGTCAAGGCCAGCCTGGTCTACAGAGTGAGTTCTAGGCCAGCTGGGGCTACAGGGAAACCTTGTCTCAAAAATACCACAAAAACAAAAAAAGAATGAGTGGTCTTTGGAGGTGAATCCCTGAAGGTCCCTTGAACCCATACCTAAGTCCAATCAGGAGACTGTGTACCCTCCCATCTCCCTCCTTTTCCTCCTCCTTTGTCCATATCTTCCTCCCTGAATCTGTGAACAGGTCACCTTTCATGGTAACACAGACTTCACAGACAGGATTAAATGAGGAACCCCAAGTCAGGAAGATGGCCCTAAGTCGGGAACATGACCCTGGGTGATTCAGGTGGCTCCATATAATCACACAATCTGCCCAGAAATGCTGGTGGCCTTTGCAAACCACAAACATCCAGGAGACAGACTGGCACTGCATTAATTTGCTGTAGCAAATGACCTTGAACTTAGTGGTCTAACACAACAGAAATGTATTACCTTGGGCTGGGCACGTAGCTTGGTTGGGAGTGCTTGGCTAACTTGAGGCTTCCAACCCAGTACTGCATAGACCAGGCCCAGAAGCACATGTCTGTAATCCCAGCACTTAGTCCAGACCATCCTCAGCTGCATAGTGAGTTCCAGGCCAACCTGAGCTACATAAGACTCTGTCTCAAAAAAAGGGAGAAGTCCATTTTCCTATAGTCCTGGAGGCCAGAAGTCCAGAATCAAGGTGTTGACAGAGCTACACTTGAGTCTGTTGTGCCCCCCCCCGCTTCCCCCCCCCTGCATTTGGTGGCTGTGCTCATTTGTTGATTGATGGCCATATTGTTCCAATATCTGCTACCCTCCATCCCCAGGCTCTAAAGATATGTGATTGGCTCTAGGGCCCACTCTCAAGGCCTTTGACTTCAGACTTCATCATACACTTGGCCAAGTAACTCTTTTTTTTTTTTTTTTTGAAACAGGGACTCCCTGTAGTCCCAGCTGTCCTGGAACTTGCTATGTAGACCAGGCTAGCCTTGAACTCACAGAGATCTGCCTGCTTCTGCCTCTGGAGTCCTGGGATTAAAGGTGTGTGCCACTACGCCTGGCTCTCTCCTCACCTTCTTTAAGTCCTTGAGGTTTGCTAAAAGCCAGGCCATGAAGGGAGAGGGCCAGGGGCTCACAGAAGGGAGGGCAACTTGGGGCATGGAACAGGAGGTTGCAGGGGCTAGAGGGTGCTTGGTGTAGGACATGCCAGTTTTGGAAAGATGCCAAGAAGCTGGGGTACTGAGGAAGGGAGGCTTGTGTTATCACCCAGGAAAACGGATTCTAGAAGAGCCTCTTGCCTCAGCTCCACATGGCTTGAGGCACTGCTTCCTGGCCTGGATTCCCCCAGCTGAGCCCCACACCTCATAGTTGATGAGAGGCAGGCTTGCTCCATCTCAGGAGCCCGGGCTCAGCCCTGGCCTGTGACCCTACATCTCTGATGAGCAGAGTCCTCTTCCACCTCCTCCTCTTCCCCCTCTCTTCTCTGTGCTGGGTCCACCTGCCTCAGCCACTCTCCACAAATTCAGAAGATTCTCTTGGAGAGCCACAGCTTGCCCTGGGGGGTAGGTAAGACTCAGTTCTCCCAGAAAGAATAGATTGTGAGGTTTAACATGGTGGAGACTCATTGTGGGGAGGAAGGGCAGGTGGCCTGGGCATCAGCCATTAGGTGAGATGCTGATGCAGTGGCCCCTTGAAAAGGGACTTCCTGTCCAATTCACAGATAATTTGCATTTATTTAAACATTTTTACAAAGATAAAACCAACCACAGAGTGGTGCACACTTGTAATCATTGCACTAAGCAAGTTGAGGCTGGAGGGGGTGTGAGTTCCAGGCCAACCTGGGCTACAGAGCAAGTCTCCAACTCCAAAATAAGGAGACAGAGCTCCGGTCTATTGGGTGCTGCTTGCTTATAACCTCAGCACACAGGAGGTAGAGGCAGGGGGATCAGGAGTTCCAGGTCATGCTTGGCTACACCGTGAGTCTGAGGCCAACCTGAGTAAATGAGATCCTGTCACACACAAAAAGGAGAAATAAATAAATAAATAAATAAATTCATAGTAGATCAGAGAGTGCCAGAGACCAAAGGGGAAGAAACTATAGAATTTGTAGAATTACTGAGATCTCCTGAGCCCAGCGGAAGGTACTGGGGTGCGGGCTGAAGAGCTGCCCCCCCACCCCCCGCAAAGAAGCATCTGAAGGAGGCAAGCAAAGCAAGCCTTCAACACAGTGAAGAGGCATTTAGGACTCACATTGGAATACAGGCAAGGAGAAGCCCATATGCCAGGATCACGAAGAAGAGACTACACTGGAAAGGGGCAGGATAATCCCACGCCAAGCTTTACCAACCCTATGGAAGACTCCTGCAGTGGGATCCCTCTGGGGATGCCCCAGGACACAGACATCAGAAACACAATTGGGAACATACTTAAAGAACTACAAGATCATAAAGAACAAATTAAAGAACTAAGAAAAGAGAATGAGGAACTCAAGAAGGACCGAGAGAGAGAGAATGACAAGCTCGAGAAGTGCAAACACTGAAAAGATATCCCATTGCTGAAAAAAAAAAAAACGCAACCAGCGAGAAACAAGAAAGAGCTACAAAAAAAAGACGATCGAGAGGGCCCAAAAGAGAAGTAGAACACTGAAAGAAATCAGAAGAGAACATGAAAAGGAAAAATCAAAACACTCATCCATTCAAGACGAAAGGAATGAAAAGCCTCAGAAACAGAATGGCAGGAAGCCAGAACAAAGAATATTGAGACCTGGAAGATACACAGAACAACTAAAAACCTCAAGGAAAGATTTATGAAAAATTTAAAAATACACAAAAAATGGAACAACCAGGGAGGCTGTGGGACACTATTGAAAAGATCAAACCTCTGCCATCATAGGAATAGAGGAGGAGAAGAATCCCAAGAGCAATGGTATGCATCAGATCTTCAACAGAAATTAACTAGATTGAAAACTTCCGCCAAACTAAAAAAGGACAAATCTATACCAATACAAGAAGCACAATACAAGAACTCCAAACAGACAATAACAGAAAAGAAATTCATCCATCGCCACATCATAGCTTAAAAATGCGAAGGACACACCAAAAACCAAAGACAAAATCCTTAAGCGACAAGAGAAAAACAACAATGACATATAAGGGGAAACCCACTCAAGACAATTACAATGGACTTCTCACAACAAACAATGAAAGCCAAGAAAAACCTGGAGCAAAGCACTTCCAGTGTTAAGGACCAATAGATGGCCAACCCAGGCTTACTATACCCACAAAAATGTCAATCATAGTGGAAGAGAGAAGAGGAAAAACTCTTCCATGGACATAAAAAACACTGAAAGAATACAAAAAAAAAATGAAAAAAAAAAAACTAAAAAAAAATACTAAGAACAAAGAACAGAAGAAAGGAGCAACCAATCCCAGGCACCTAGAAGGAGAAATTCAATTAAAAGCATAACTGCACGATAATAAGCAAAAGGAAGCAACACAAACCTATCAGTCATAACCAAATGATTTGTCACCCTCAAATCACGCGAACATAGACTGGGAGACGGATTAGGAAACAGAATCATCGATATATGCTGTCTACAAGAACACATCTTACCTTCAAGGACCAGGCACCACCGTAAATGAAGGGATGGAAAAAAAATATTCCAAGCAAATGGTACCAAAAAGAAAGCAGGATGTTGCTATTTAAATCGGGTAATAAAATAGACTTTTCAAATAAAAGGACAATCAGAAAATAAGCAACAGTCAGAATCGCGGCCGACTTACCATTTCATCAAAGCGAACAATCCACCAAAATCTCACGAATTATGAATATATATGCCCCAAATTCTGAGGTGTTTACCACCAACTTTATAAAAGACAATTTCTCCAGGGACCACAAGTCACACACAGGACTCCCCAGTACACTCATAGTNTAGATGCCAACCCAGGCTTACTATACCCACAAAAGATGTCAATCATAGTGAGAAGGAGAGAGGAAAAACTTCCATGACATAAACACAAATGAAAGAAATACATCGGGAAACAAATAAAAAAAAAAAAAAAGAGAATATTGAAGGAATACAAAGGAACAGAAGAAAGAGCACCAATCCCAGGCACCTAGAAGGAGAATTCAATAAAAGGCATAACTGCACGATAATAAGCAAAAGAAGCAACACAAACCTATCAGTCATAACCAGAGTGATTTTCGACCATGATCACCCCGCTCAATCAGACATAGACTGGGAGACGGATTAGGAAACAAGATCATCGATATATGCTGTCTACAAGAACACATCTTACCTTCAAGGACCAGGCACCACCTAAAGTGAAGGGATGGAAAAAAATATTCCAAGCAAATGGACCAAAAAGAAAGCAGGTGTTGCTATTTTAAATATCGGGATAATAAAATAGATTTTACCAAAGTAAAGACAATCAGAATGAGACAACAAGCAGATACGTCGGCCAACATTCAACCATTTCATCAAAGGAACATCCACCAAGAAATCTCACAAATTATGAATATATATGCCCCAAATTCTAGGTGCTTTTTTTTACCCACAACTTATATAAAGACAATTCTCCAGGACCACAAGTCACACACGACTAACCCCAGTACCCTCATAGTGGGAGATTCAATACCCACTCACTGTGTCCTTTGGATAGGTCAACAGACAGAAAATAAACAGAGACAATCTGAACTGAATGATATGATACACCAAATGGAACCCATAGACCTCCTACTGAACATTCCATCTAATACCAGAGAATACACTTCTACTCAGCACCCCACGGAACATTCGCCAAAATATTGGACACTAGTCCTGGGACACAGCAGAAAACTCGACACAACTACAAAAGATTGAAATAATTTCATGCATCCTGTCAGACCACAGTGCATTAAAGCTCAACATCAAACACCAGGACAAGCCCTCCTGCCTACAAGGAACACATGGAGATGAACAACACATCTTGAATAATGAATGGCGTAAGGAAGAGATAAAGAAAAAAAAAAGAAATAAAAACATTTCTGGAACTGAATGACAGTGAAAATACAACACAGCAAAAACCTGTGGGATTCCTTAAAAGCAGTCCTAAGAGGAAGTTATAGCCCTGGGTCCTACATATTAAAGAAAAACAGAAAAGCACAAAGTGACATGATCTAACACTATATCTAAAAGCACTTGAGAGACAACAGATGAGCCCTAAACGGCAACAGACAGGAAGAAATAAAAAATCAGTAGAGATCAATGAAAATAGAAACAAAGAAAACCAGCTTGGAGAGATGGCCTAGCGAGTTAAGAGTGCCCGGAGCCGGCTCTTACAGAGGACCCAAGGTCGATCCCCACCACCCCACAAATGGCGGGAATGCCGAGAACCGTCAGGAACTCCAATTCCAGGAGAACTCCAGTTCCGGGGAAAATGCCGACGCCATCTCTGACTTCCGCGGGCAGTTGCATGACACTAGAACACAAGACATGGACGGTATTTGCACAGTCAGACCTGCATGGCAGACAGTACATCTCAATACACATTACAGAAACAAACAAGAATAAAAAAAGAACTAAAGGACAAACATTACAAAAAAGCAATGAAGCCAAAAGTTGGGTTATTTGAAAGAATAAATAAGATAAGACAGGCACTCTAGCCCAGTGTTAACAAAAAGAAAAGAAGGAACAACTTCCAAAAATCAATACATCTGTGATGAAAAGGAAATATCACAACGGACAAGGAAAGATCAAGAAAATTATATGGGCATATTACTAGAACCTATATTCTCCAAGTTTGAAAACCTAAAGAAATGGATGAATATCTTGAAATCCTGGGAATCACCAGCTTGGTCCAGAAGAGACCAGCAGCTTAAAACAGACCCATAAATATGGAGAAATAGAGGATGTAGTAAGAAGCCTCACCAACTAAAAAAAAAGCCCAGGCCCAAGACGGTCACAGCAGAATTCTTACAAACATTTCTCAAAAAGACCTACAACCATTATTACTAAACTGTTTTAGAAGGATACAATCAGGAGGAATTCTCCCAAATTCCTCTATGAAACCAACCATCCTTCTATACCAAAACCAGGCAAAGATCCAAACTAAAAAGGAGAATTTTAGACCCACTTCCTCATGAAAACAGATGCCAAATTCTAAACAGTACTGGCAAATCGCATACAGACCCACATCAAGAAGTCATCATCTATGACCAAGTGGTTTTCAAACCAGAGATGCAGGGATGGTTCAACATACCAAAAAATCAATAACATATCAAACACATAAACGGAATCAAAGACAAAAACCACACCATTCTCTCAATTTGGCTGGAAAAAGCCTTTGAAAAAATTCAGCATGCCTTCATGCTTAAAATCCTAGAAGGAATTGGATTTGAGGGATCATTCCACAATGTAATCAAAGCCATGTACAGGAAACCACAGCCAATATCATCTAATGGGGAAAATGACGGAAACTTTCCCTTTAAAGGTAGGAACCGGGCAAGGCTGCCCCCTGTCACCACTCCTCTTCATACAGTGCTTGAAACACTATGCTAGAGCAATAAGGCAAGAAAAGATATTAAAGGAGTACTAATTGAAAAGGAGAAGTCAAACTATCCCTATTTGCTGATGATTATGATTGTTTACATTAAGGATGCTAAAAACTTCACCAGAAATTCCTAGAAACGATTAACAGCTTCACAAAGTCGCAGGATACAAAATCCAACCTTAAAAAAATCAATGAGCCTTTCTTGCTATACACTACAAGCAAAACTGGAGAACGAATTCAAAGAGACCTTCCCATCACAATAGTCTCACAAAGAACAACTTATGATACCTAAGAACAAACCTACCAAAGACACAAAAGACCTCTACAACAAAAAAAAAAAAAAAAAAACCTTTAAAGAAAGAAATTGAAGAAGACCTCACGAAGATGGAAAAACCTCCCATGTCATGGATTGGGAATTAACATGTAAAATGTCCATTTTTACCAAAACTCTTGTTAGATTTAACACACAGTCCCAATTAAAATCCCAAGGGTTTCTTCACAGGCTTGGAAACAAATTTAAATTTCATTGGAAAAAACAAAAAACCCGAATAGCCAAATCAACCCTGAGTGAAAAGAGCTCACACAGGAGGGATCTCTTACCAGATTTCAAAACTATACTACAGGGCTATAGTCATTAAAAAAACAGCCTGGTACTGCACAAAAACAGGCCTGTTGACCCAATGGGACAAAACTGAAATCCAAATCTGAGCAGCGTACAATTTCAACCACTTCATACTTTGACAAGGGGGCCAAGAAAGAACACCACAATGGAGAAAGACAGCATCTTTCAGCAAGTGTTGTTGGCAAAACTGACATACCACTTGTAGAAGAATGAAATTAAACCCTACCTTCGTCGCCCTGTATAACAAAACGGGTTCAACTCCAGATGGGAATCAAGACCTCACGCTGACAAACCCCAAAAACTCTGGAGGTGATTGATAGAAGAAAAAGTTGGTACCAGACTACAAGACATAGGTGTAGGAAAAGACTTCCTAAATCAGACAGCAGCCTGCACAGAATTAAGGTCGACAACTGACAAATGGGACGCTCATTCAAACTCAAAAGTTTCTGTTACAGCAAAAGAAGAAACAATCAGGAAAGTGAAGAGGAAATCCACAGAGTGGGAGGAACCTTCACTGCAGAAACATATGACAAAGCATTGATTCCCAGACATATTCTAAACTACCTCAAAAAAACAAGAAAAAAAGAAAAACAAAAAAAAAAAAAAAAAATGGAGCAAAGAACTGAACAGAGACGTTCACACGTGAGGAATTAGAGATGTCTGAGCAACACCTCAAGAACTTTTCAACATCGATATCTATTAAGAACTGCAAATGAAAACACAAAACCACTTTAAGATATCATCTTACTCCAGTAAGACTGGCTAGGATCAAGAAAACAAATGATACCAAGTGCTGGAGAGGTTGTGGGGAAAGGGGAACACTCATCCACTGCTGGTGGGAATGTAAACTCGTACAGCCACTATGGAAAGCAGTGTGGAGAACCCTTGGAAGACTTGGAATGAACTTGCCACCCGACCCAGCCATACCACTCCTGGGCATGTACCCTCAAGACTTATGCCACCACAGAGATACATGCACGGCCATGTTTATTGCAGCTCTCTTCACAATAGCAAGGAGCTGGAACCAACCTAAATGCCCCTCAACTGACGAATGGATAGAGAAAATGTGGTACATCTACACAATGGAGTTCTATGCAGCAGTAAAGAAAGATGACATCATGAGCTTTGCAGGAAAATGGCTGGAGCTAGAGGACATCATGCTGAGTGAAGTAACACAGTCCCAGAAAAACAAACGACTTATGGTATCCCTCATCTGTGGATGCTAGTGCCAATTACCCAGTTGTAAGTATTTCTTGTTTAGGGCCCCCTGAGCTTTTGTACAAAGCAGTTGGGCGTAATGCATTTTGGAAACAACAACAACAACAACAACAACAACAGAAAAGACTGCATCAAAGAACTGACAGAAACAGTGAACTTCTGCTCAAAACAGTCAACTTCCCCATGGACAATATTGAGAAAGACTAAGAGATGAAAAGCATGTTTGGCAGAAAGCATGAGATCTGGTGGGGTGGGGGAATGGGCGGGAACACGGGTCTAGATTTGTTAAAAATAAATAAATAGGGGCTGGAGAGATGGCCTAGGGGTTAAGAGTGCCGACTGCTCTTGCAGAGGACCCAGGTTCGATCCCCAGCACCCACATGGCGGCTGAGAACCAACTTTAACTCCAGTTCCAGGGGAGTCCGACACCCTCTTCTGACCTCCGCGGCATTGCACGACACGGGTGCACAGACTTGCATGCAGACAGTACATTCATACACATAAAAAATAAATAAATAAAAATATATAAAAAAATAAATAAATAAAAGAATTTGTAGAATTATACAACATTGTGACTCTACTCAAGGCCAAAGAATTGGTCACTTTAGAATGGGCAATTTTTTGTTATGTGAATTTTTTGCCTAAAAAGAAAATCTCCTTTTATTTTCCCCCAACAAAAACATATGTGGACTGTGGAGTGTGATTTGTACACTGGGAATGTCATAAAGATACAGTGGCAGTCCCCATAGGGCTCATGGCCTAGTGGGACACTCAGATGGAAATTCAACTGAAAAGTAGAACTTGACCAAATGAGGTGATATATTGAGAAACTGTCAGATGAAATGGGAAAAATATGGGCACTCACAAGCAGTCAATGTAATTCTTTCCCTGCATCTTTTCATTGTTTTGAGACAGGATCTCATACAGCCCAGGCTGGCTTCAATGTCTTTGAGTAGCCAAGGATGACCTTGAACTCCCTATCCTCCTGCCTCTGTAGGGCTAGAATTAGAGGCATGAGCCAGCATACCCAGTTTATGTGGTGCTGGGCATAGAAGCTAGGTCCTCATGTATTAACTAATGGCAAGCACTCTACCAATTTAGCTACATCCCTAGCCCTGAATTTTTTTTCCTTTTGAGACACAGTTTCACTTATATAGCCCAGGTTTATGGCAAACTCGAGATCCTCCTGTCTCCCCAGCACTGGGATTATAGGTGTGCACTATCAATACCTGGAACCATCCTACAAAATTCCTACAGAGAGGCAGGAAAGACTTCCTGGAGGTGGTGTGTGAACCAACACCCAGCAGATGAAGGCGAACAAGACTAGAATAAGACCTGCAAGTGGCAGGCATGAAGGACATTGTGAAAGCTGTCAAGGTGGCCTAGAAGTATGCTACAGCGGTGAGGGGCGGGGCAGGGGGCTTCGGAAGGTGTAAGAGGCCTTCAGAGTTGTACTAACATCTTCCAGGAAAGGCATCCCTTCTGCCCCCAGCAGACTCTTCTGTGCCATGCATTCCTTTCTGATTCCCAAGCATGTAAGTTGAATCATTAGGAAGATAGGAGTCTTGAGCACTTTGTTATTATTATTATTATTATTATTATTATTGTTGTTATTATTATTTTACCTTTTTGAGACAGGGTCTCCCTGTAGCCCCAGCTGGCCTGGAACTCACTATGTAGACCAGGCTGGCCTTGAACTCACAGAGATCAGCCTGCCTCTGCCTCCGGAGTGCTGGGATTACAGGTGTGTGCCACCACACCCAGATAGCACTTATTATTTTATGAAAGTAAAATTCATCATAGACAGGTGGGGGGTGGATGGGAAGATAGAAGATAGATAGATAGATAGGGCTGGAGAGATGGCCTAGCGGTTAAGAGCGCTGACCGCTCTTACAGAGGACCCGGGTTCGATCCCCAGCAATCACATGGCGGCCGAGAACCGTCTGAAACTCCAATTGCAGGAGAACTCCAGTTCCAGGGGAATCCAAGACCCTCTTCTGACCTCCGCGGCATTGCACGACATGGGTGGACAAACTTGCATGTAGACAGTACATTGATACACATACAGAAATAAATAAATGCCGGGCGTGGTGGCGCATGCCTTTAATCCTAGCACTTGGGAGGCAGAGGCACGAGGATCTCTGTGAGTTTGAGGCCAGCCTGGTCTACAGAGTGAGTTCCAGGACAGCCAGAACTGCAGGGAGACCCTGTCTCAAAAACAAAACAAAACAAAACAAAACAAAACAAAACAAAACAGAAGTCGAGGGACCCCGCAAACAATCACATACAACTAAAAAAACGTGTGTAGTATTTGTGTGTTACAGTGTGGGTCTGTGGAATGCTATGTGTGCACAGCTTTGATGTGCTTGTGTGTGTGTGTGTGTGCGCGCGCGCGCCCAGGAGAGCTGGCATGTGGTATGAGTGACAAATATATTATGTGTAGACAGAGTATGTCAGTGTATGTGTGCAATGTGTCCGGTGTACACAGTATGCTTTGTGTCCACGGTATGGTTTGTGTGGAGTGTGTGCATGGTGTGGTGTGGTATGTACTGTGATATGTGTAGTATTGTAGGTGATATGTGGTTTGTGAATGGTGTATGTGATTTGGTATGTTGTATATTACTGTATAGTATGATGTGTAGTATGGTATATGGTGTGTTCTTAGGATGTATATACGGTATGTATTGCACATGTGGTATGTACTTATGATGTGTGTATGGTATGTTATGTGTGCTGTGTTATGTGTTATGTGGTGTGTGGTGTGAAGAATGTGTTATGGTGTGGTGTGGCTTAAGTGGTGTGTTCTGTGGTATGTGGTGTGGTATGTGGTGTTANAAAAAAAAAAAAAAAAAAAAAAAAAAAAGATTGTTAAATATAAACACCACCATAGACATGGAAAGACAGGGCTCAAATAAAGTCTCATTTTGCGTATCATTCTGGTGTCCCTAAGTGCTTCCTCCCAGCCAGCACCAAAGTTGTTTATTTAATAAAGAAAGCAGGATTCCTCCCTTCCAGCATTAAGGACAGTTAGTTTTAGGGGAGAGGAGATGTCAGAAGATGAAGTGTGACAGTGTTGAGCAGCACTTGAATCACAGCAGTCATTACAAGGGAGCCAAGAAGCACATCCTGGTCCCTTCTTGGCTGGATTCTTGGCAGAGTGATGCTGGGACGAGGAAACTGACAAGCAGGAGCGCAGCAAGGCTGCCGGGAAGAACTCCAGTATGCAACATTCAGAGTAGAGATTATACCCTGCTCAGGGCCAAGCCTTGCTGACCAGGGTTCTGCACAGACCCTCCTGGAGACACTGAGGAAGTGGTGCACAGATGGAAAGAATTGCCCAACAATGCAAATGCTGTTGGATTCGTTTTGGAGACAGAATGGAGATTTGTGAGTAGAATGTAGCATTCACAAGAAAACTAATAAATCTGTTGTTTGCTTGACAAAAGCCATCCCCAACTTCTCACTGATAAAATTCAGTTCTGAGCTTTGGCGCTCCTCCAGGCCACAGAAGACAGCTTGATGGGAGCCTGCAGAGGGAGCCCTGAGAAAGTCTTCCTCCTTTTCCAGAAAGAGCTGGCCAGGCAAGCCCCTGCTCCCTTCTCCATGTGGGGGATCTCCGATGGAGGGAGGGAAGACAGTGTTGAGATGAGGAGAGACAAATCCTGGGGAAGGTGAAACTTCCCACAGAGGCCCTGCCTGCTTCCATCTTCCCGGGCCAGGACCCCAGAGGAAAGAGCAAGAAGATGGCAGGTTCTGGGGTTGGTTCCACGGGAAGATTATAGCTTCCACTGCTGCGGGCCGTGATATGGGAGCCCAGAGCAGCCAGATCAGCTGAGGAGCTGTTCCCTGCATGTATGCTATAACCACCACCATTACCCAGTTCCAGAACATTCTCTCTCTCTCTCTCTCTCTCTCTCTCTCTCTGCCTTTGCAGTAATAGATATCATACCCAGTTCCAGAACATTCTCTCTCTCTCTCTCTCTCTCTCTCTCTCTCTCTCTCTCTCTCTCTCTCTCTCCCTTTGCAGTAATAGATATCAAACCCAAGCCTTATGCATTTTAGGAAAACCTTCTGCCCCTGAGCTACATCCCTAGACCACAGATAGAATGTATGTGCCCTATGGGGCTGGAGAGATGGCCTAGCGGTTAAGCGCGCTGACTGCTCTTGCAGAGGACCCAGGTTCGATCCCCAGCACCCACATGGCGGCTGAGAGCCATCCCAACTCCAGTTCCAAGGGAATCCGATGCCCTCTTCTGACCTCCGCGGCATTGCACGACATGGGTGCACAGACCTGCATGCAGACAGTACATTCATACACATAAAGAATAAATAAAAAATTTTGAAAAAGAATATATGTGCCCTGACAAATGGGACTTCATTAAACTCAAAAGCTTCTGTACATCAAAAGAAACAATCAAGGAAGTAAAGAGAAAACCCACAGAGTGGGAGGAAACCTTCACGCATAAACATCTGACAAAGCATTGATTTCCAGAGTATATAAACTACTCAAAAAACAAAGAAGAAAACAAATGAATCACTCAAAAGATGGAGCAAAGAGCTGAACAGAGACTCCACAAGTGAGGAATTAGAGATGGCTGAGAAATATCTAAAAATGCTCAATATGCTCAAAATGCTAATAATTAAGAAAATGCAAATTAAAACCACTTTAAGATATCATCTCACTCCCATAAGACTGGCTAGGATCAAGAAAACAAGTGCTGGAGAGCCTGTGGGGAAAGGGGAACACTCATCCACTGCTGGTAGGCATGTAAACTTGTACAGCCACTATGGAAAGCAGTGTGGAGAACCCTTGGAAGACTCAAAATGAGCTTGCCACCTGACCCAGTCATACCACTCCTGGGTATATACCCACAAGACTCTTCTTACCGCAGAGATACTTGCACAGCCATGTTTATTGCAGCTCTGTTCACAATAGCAAAAAGGTGGAACCAACCCAAGTGCCCCTCAGTTGATGAGTGGATAGAGAAAATGTGGTACATCTACACAATGGAGTTCTATGCAGCAGTAAAGAAAGATGACATCATGAGCTTTGCAGGTAAATGGATGGAACTAGAAGATATTATGTAAGTGAAGTAACACAGTCCCAGAAAAATAAATGATGAATGGTATCCCTCATCTGTGGATGCTAGCGCCAATTACCTAGTAGTAAGTAGTTCTTGTGCAGGGCTCCTTGAGCTTTTGTCCAAGTAGTTGGGAGTGGTGCATATGGAAACAACAACAACAACAACAACAACAACAACAGAAAAGACTGCGTCAAAGAACTGACTGAAACGGTGAACTTCTGCTCGAAACAGTCAACTTCTATATCGAGAATTTTGAGAAAAACTGAGAAAAAGATGAAAAACATGTTTGGCAGAATGCATGAGCTCTGGTGGGGGGGTATGGAAGGGGACATGGATCTAGATTTGATTTGTAACATAATCTTGTACATATATATATAACAATAAAAAAATCACAAAAAAGAATGTATGTGCCTAAGACAGTCAAAAGACTGGTGTGTGTCTGTGTGTGTGTCTGTGTGTTTGAGACAAGGTCATACTAAGTTGTCCAGGCTGGCCTTAAACTCACTCTGTGGCCCAGGGCAGGCTTTGAACTTGTCATTCTGCCCGAGGCTCCTAAGTAGAGGCTGTACTACCTGGCCAGGAACATTTTTATTACCCAAAAGGAATCCTATCCCCCTTAGCAGTCATTCCTGTTTCCCTCCTTCCCCAGTGTCCAGCTACCTCTAATCCGCTGTCTGTTCTCTGTGATTTCACAAAAAGGCAGCAAGCAACGTGAGTCTCTTCTTCCTCCGCGTGGTTTTCAAGGTTCATCCATGTTTCATCTTGGCTCACAACTTCCCTTTCATTGTGTGGCTATGCTACATTTTTATGTCTGCTAGTCCATCTCCAATAGACAGGTGGTGTGTGTGTGTGTGTGTGTGTATCAACTACAAGCAATGATGGTAGTTTAACTCTGCTACTACACCTGCTGCCTGCTTGTTTTCCCAAACCATGGTGAAGCTTCGAGGTTTTGCTGTACTGAGAGACGGTGGCAGGGCTCTATGCAGGGCCAACAGCCACTGATCATTATGTGTGAGATTATCCAGTATCTAAACCTTTGGTACCAGTCAGATGGCTTCTTCAAACTTCCTGGAGGAGAAAAGAGGTCTAATCCAGCAAGGGAGGCTATGCAGAACTGAGGAGCCCAGAACCCATCTACAGCACATCTCTGCTCACTTTGTGTTCCCCTTGATGCCCAGCAGGGGGCGCCAGGGCAGGTCTCCTTGCTGGAGATTGCCTCCTCTCAAGTTGCCTTGTGAATCTTAACCTTGCTACAGTGTTAGCTTTGTACATACTTTTTTGAGAGAGGAAGACTTGCTCTGTGTGGACTCTGACAGTGAGGATGCAGTCAGGACTGAGGTGGTTCAGCATTCTACATCTTTTTTTCAACTCATGACTCAACAAGAGAAAAAAAAATAGCAAACTTTGTGAATATAAATGCTCACACCTGTAATCTTGGTACTTGGGGCTAGAGAGATGGCTCCACCGTTAGAGCACCGGATGTTCTTTCAGAGGACCAGGGTTCAACTCTCAGCACTCACATGGCAGCTATCTACCGTCTGTAATTCCAGTTCTAGGGGAACTGACACCCTCTTCTGATCTCTACCAGCATTTCATGACACAGATGCAATTACATGCACGCAGGCAATACACTTGTGCATATAAAATAAAATTTAACAAAAGCAATAAACTTGCTTTGGAATACTATTAAAGTGCCCAAACTGTTTCATTAGTCCATTATGGAAATGTGTATGCAGATTATATTCAGATAAGAGGGGGAGCCACGTGATACCAGTGCTAGGTTAGGGGATGGCTTTCATGAACACTGGCATTCATAAACACCAGTGACTGGCTAGATACCACAGGGGCGGCAAGGTTGTCTTTGGATGGCTCAGGATCTGTACCCAGGACTTTATAGGTAGTGGTTCAAATCCTGGCTGCATATAAGAATCTTCTGGGGGCTGGAGAGATGGCCTAGTGGTTAAGAGCACCGATTGGGGGCTGGAGAGATAGCCTAGTGGTTAAGAGCACCGACTGCTCTTGCAGAGGACCCGGGTTTGATCCCCAGCACCCACATGGTGGCTAAGAACCGTCTGTAACTCCAATTCCAGGAGAACTCCAGTTCCAGGGGAATCCGACACCCTCTTCTGACCTCTGTGGCATTGCACAACACGGGTGCACAGACCTGCATGCAGACAGTACATTCATACGCATACGAAAATAAATAAAATAAAATAAAAACAAAAATAAAGTTAAAAATAAAAAGAGGGGCTGGAGAGATGGCTCAGCGGTTAAGAGCACCAACTGCTCTTGCAGAGGACCTGGGTTCGATTCCCAGCACCCACATAGCAACTAAGAACCGTCTTTAACTCCAGTTCCAGGGGAATCTGACGCCCTCTTCTGACCTCCACGGCATTTGCACAACATGGGTGCACCAACCTACATGAAGACAGTACACTCATACACATAAAAATAATAATAATAAATTTTAAAAAATAAATAAATAAAAAGAATCTTCTGGGAGCTTTTTAGGTACTTTGCATCTGCCAACACCCCAGGGCCCTGATTTAACTAGCATGGGAGGGAGGCAGGGCACTGAGGTGCTGGTTTTTTGTTGTTGTTGTTTGTTTGTTTATAACCTCTCCCACAGACTCTAACATGTATCCAGTGTTCATGAAGTCCTCTGGCTGTGGGGAGAGGGGCAGGTGATATAAGAAGAGGCCAAAAACTTAGTTTGATATTCTCCAAGGAGAAGGTTTGTGTGGCAGGAAGCCAGGGTGTTCAAATGAGGGGAGTGGTCAGGGGGCAGATCAATGGAAGGCCAGTGCGTGGTGGCCTGCCTGTGCTTCCTGTACGTGGGACGTGGAGGCAGGAGGGGCAGGAGCTGTAGGCCAGCTCAGTCTTGCTACATAGTGAGTTGGAGGCCAGGCTGTGGTATATGAGACCCCATCTAGAAGGAAAGAAAGAAAGAAAGAAAGAAAGAAAGAAAGAAAGAAAGAAAGAAAGAAAGAAAGAAAGAAAGAGAAAGGAAGGAAGGAAGGAAGGAAGGAAACACACACATATTCTCTCTCTCTCTCTCTCTCTCTCTCTCTCTCTCTCTCTCTCTGGATTAGAGGATTAGAAGAATTGTTTAGGACTGGGGTGATCACTTATGATTTTAGCTGGAGGTTTGTAACCAGAAGTGGGGTGGGGTGGGAGGCTAGGTCAGAGTTTGGGAGAGTGAGAGGTGGCTTGGGATTTGGGAGGGAAGGAGAGAAGGAGAATCCAAATAGGCTTGGGAGATAAGGAGGGGCTGGGCTGCTGTGGGGGCTGGGTGTGGATTGCAGGGAGTGATTTAGGGGTTTGTTTGGGATGGGAGAGACTAAAGTGCATCCAAATGCTAACAGAACTGATACAGCCAGGATGAGGCTGTAAGGATTCGGGGAGAACAGGGAGGTATGACTGATCGTATGTATGGAGTTCTAAGGTGAGAGGGAAGGGAAGGGCTGGGACCCAACCCATCCTGGGCAGCACTGACCTTAGGTAGGAAGGTCAGTGTAACAGGGTAGGAGAGGAGATGAGACAGAGTTTGAGGGCACCTGGATTTGCTGGGTGGGTGTCAAGAGCATTCCTTTATCTACAACACATGTGCAGGGGTCACTGGACACCTTCAAAGGCACACAGCCCTCTGTTCCTTTTTTTAAATTTTTTTATTTATTCTTTATGTGTATGAATGTGCTGTCTGCATGCAGGTCTGAGCACCCATGTCATGCAATGCCTCGGAGGTCAGAAGAGGGTGTCGGATTCCCCTGGAACTGGAGTTAAAGACAGCTCTCAGCCGCCATGTGGGTGCTGGGGATCGAACCCGGGTCCTCTGCAAGAGCAGTCAGCGCTCTTAACCGCTAGGCCATCTCTCCAGCCCCTCTGTTCCTTTTCTTTCCCCTCTTTTCTTCCACGTAGCGCACAGGTCAGAGGCTTGATGAGGGTTATCTAATGAGGACCCAGGTAAAGTCAATCCTGGACAAGGTCCAGGTTCTCCAGTGGTGTCGGATGAATCAGTCAATGTCTGTTCCACAGTTGGACTCTCAGGAGAGAACTAGGAGGCTGGAGCCTGGCCTGAGCTTCCTGTCTCCAACCCTATGCCTGGGCCATGCTCTACCCTATCAGAGGGTAGACTCTCAACCCCACTCTTACAGAACTGACAGTGAGCCCCATGCATATCCCCCTCAGCCTTTGAGTTTTGATGCTTTTTCTTTAGGAATCCACAGAAAGCAGAGGGTTATTCATAGGACTAAGCACTGAGCCCTCATCCTGTACCTAGCACCTCTACCTTCAAGGGGGCTCTGCCTCCCCAAGCCGTGTGTGCTGGAGCTGGGCTGGTGGGTGAAGTCGGGGCCACTGCCTCTGTGGAGAGCTGGCCTTCCCATCAGTCCCGTACTATCCTTCCCACTCAGTCAGAGCTAGGAACATGACTTCTTGTCCATCAGTCGTTGGATCTTGAACTCATAGTCAGCTAGCTACAAAGCTAGAGCAGTGACTGGCATCTATTTCCTCTGAAAATGTACAGCGGGCTCTTCCCCTTCAAATCTCCACCTTCCAACAGCCACACAAGCGGAGTCAAAGTAGAGAGGAAACGTTTCTAAAACTGAAGGAAGACCAGAGTCTCCTTCCTAGCAGTGGGACCTGGGTCTCTCTTGGAGTCGTGGGGACGCTCTGCTCTCAAGGTACCCTGGCCACCTGCAGTTTCTCAAATGTTCTGTGACACTTGCCAAACCGCCCCCTCTGCCCCTGCCCCAAAGCTTTCTTTCCCAGCTCTGGTTTGCCTTCCAGTCTCAGTATCAACATCACTTCCTCCACCAGGTTCCCCAGCCTTTGCCCTCAATTGGGAACAGGGCTCCTGCCTGCCAATGCTCCTCTCTGGATTCTGAGCTGGCCAATTGTTCAAAATGTCCCCCAGATATTCCCAGGTAGAAAAGTAGCCAGGAAGGGGAGCAGAGACTGCTGTCAAGAACCTTCCAGAGTATGCAAGTCACAGGTGTATTTGCTCAGTCTGTACATGCAAATCATACCACAGCTTCCAATGTGTGACAACAGAGGTTTCAACTGCCCAGTGCCGGGCAGGGCAGCCTGAAGCACCTCAACCAGGCTTGCTGAGCAAATATACCGGAATGCTTAATCCTCCCTACAAGCAAGGCTTGTATCTCAAGATCAAGGGTGAGCTTTAAACTCTGTTGATGGTGCTGGGGCTGGAGAGATGGGTGCTTTCCTCCAAGCCCACCTCCAATCCCTCTCATGAGAGCAGCTGAAGCACCAAGTGTCCTGTCTTGGACCTGCAGGGAACTCTGCCAGATACTGTTTTTGCTTCTTAACTCAGGACGTGCCCATAGCTAAGCAGCAGGACAAGCCTCTTCTCTGCTCCTTCTTGCTTCTTTCTCCTGAACATTCTTTCTAAGAAACTTCACCCAGAGACAGAGACTTGCCTGGGGTCCCTTGAGTGAGGAATCTGGGTGGAGTTCAGTTGGGATACCTAGTCTCCAATCAGTGGGTGGCTGGGCTAGGCTGGGAGCTCTGAGAACAAAGTGCTCTCTTCTCTGGTACTGTGGTGCTCCTCTGATACTGTGGTGCTCCTCCAGGGATGCTCTGAGTATTTCAAGTGCTGGCCGGGTCTTCTTTATGACGGGATAGTCGAAGGATGGATCCTTCTCCAGTAGTGCTGGCTTCCTCAAAGGAGTCATCCCAGACCGGCAAATAGACGCTTTGATCTTTCACTCCTGAGTTGGCCCTTGCGCTTCTGGCACATTGTCAAAGTCAGTGAATTCCAGGACCATCCAGACTCGGAGGAAGAGGAAATACAGCCTACTCCTTGTAGAAAGGGTAGCAAAGAATTTACCACCATGACATTGAACTTGGCCCTGTTGAGCCCCTGGTGACAGCTTCAGGCCACATCTTGAAGGCTTTCTTCTGGGAGCACTGCTAAGTACTTGTCCAGTTGCTTCCTTTGATGGTTAGAAATCCTAACTTGAGGCCACACCTAACGTTGGAGGAATCCTGGCTACAGCAATAATTTGTCTCATCATCATCTTCATCTCATTCATCCCGGTGGCCATGTGGAGAGTACCAAGTTTAGAGTTATGACCAAACAACAATTTAGTAACTTGTGTTAGGTTAAGAGTATCCACACTTCCACTCCTTAGTTCATGGGCCCACACTAATTACATTGTTTCAACATAATATCAAGGAAGGCTATGCCACACAGGAGAGTTGGTGTGTACTAACATCCTCTATCACAGCTTGGACTTCTTCCTGCCCTTCATCCTTGTCATGTGAGCCTTTGGAATGGCACCATTTCGTGACCATGAGAATCTCTAGAGACTCACAGAAAGATTGAGCTAAAGCCCCAGTGTTACTGAGCTGCCGAGCCAGCACCGCTCCCTAAGCAGGTGGCCTGAAGTTTATAAGAAGAGAAACAGAGCTGAGTACCAGCAAGTAAGCAGGCCTGTGTGCGTTCACGTCTCATTCCTCTTGACTGTGGGTCTGATGAGATTAGCTGTTTGAAGTTCCATTCTTGACTCCTCTCCTATGATGGACTGTATAACCTGCGATCATAAGCTGAAAGAAACCCTGTTCTCCCCTAAGTTGATTTTCATCGGGGTATTTTATCACATCAACCGAAATGAAATGTCAGAGAAATAGCCAGTAAGAGAGCAGAGACTGCTGTCAAGAACCTTCCAGAGTATGCAATTTACACGTGAATTTGTCCAGTCAGTACATGCAAACCATACCATAGCTTCCAATGTGTCACAACAGAGACTTCAACCACCCAGTGATGGATACTTTGGACTTTTATTTTATTTATTTATTTATTTATTTATTTATTTATTTACTTATTTTTGGTCTTTTCGAGACAGGGTCTCCCTATAGCCCCAGCTGTCCTGGAACTCGCTTTGTAGACCAGGCTGGCCTTGAACTCACAAAGATCCGCCTGCCTCTACCTCCCAAGTGCTAGGATTAAAGGCGTGGACCACCACGCCCGGCTGACTTTGGACTTTTAAAGTTGAAGTATATTTTATATTATGGGTTAAAAAAGAGACTCTGACGGGCTGGCGAGATGGCTCAGCGGTTAAGAGCACTGACTGTTCTTGCAGAGGACCTGGGTTCAATTCCCAGCACCCACATGGCAGCTAATAACTGTCTTAGGCCGGGCGCACCACGCCTTTAATCCCAGCACTCGGAATGCAGAGGCATTCGGATCTCTGTGAGTTCAAGGCCAGCCTGGTCTACATAGCAAGCTCCAGGCCAGCTGGGACTAAAGGGAGACCCTGTCTCAAAAAAAAAAAAAAAAAAAAAAGAGAGACTCTGGGTTCAAGGAGTGGATGGTTATGGTTTAAAAGTGATGTGTTTGTGTGTCAAGCTGACAAGAGTGGAGTGTGATATGTGGCTTGTCAAGTTGACATAACTTAGAATCACAGTGGGGATTGTCTCAATTAAGTTAATTGATATAGGAAGACCCAGCCCACAGTGGGCAGCACCGTTCCCTAGGCAGGGGCTCCTGAACTGTGTAAGTGTAACTGTGTAAGACTGGAGGCCAGCGTACATGCATGCATGTCTCTGCTCCTGACTGTGGATGTGACGTGACTCGCTATTTGAAGCTCCTACCCTGACTTCCCTCCTGCGACAGATCACAGACTGAAACTGTAAACACCCCTAAGTTGTTTTCTGTCAGGGTCTTAGAACAGGTACCGAAGGACAACAGTGTTTTCTCTCAATCTGTGCTCTCTCTCTTTCTCTCTTTCATTCCCCAAATGATGTCTTTTGCAGGGCAGAAGTAATTTGTTGCTATTTTCTTTCACGAATCATATTTGGGTGTTATGTCTAAAACCTCATTGTCAAACTAATGACTGTTTTATGGATTACATTTATTTCTATCACACACTCAATTTTTTTGTGAAAAGCATATGATCTCTTTGGTATAGATTTTTTTTGTGTGTATGTGGTTCTGTCAATCTTACACTGTGCTGTTGCCAAGGCTGCCCCTTCTCCATTCAGTTGCTTCTGTTTCCTTGAGAAAGATCAACTGAAGGTATTTGTTTGAGCATATTTCTGGAGTCTCTTTCTCTCATTGATCTGTTTGGCTTACGTTGTCCTCATTGCTGTGGCTTCCTATCGTGCCTTACAATCAAGCAACATCAGTCCAAGTTTCTTCTTTTCCAGTAGTCTCTCACTAGTACAGGTTTTCCTCCAACTTTAGAATAATTTTGTTGATATCACAAAATGTTTTGTAAGATTTTGTTGGATCTATGGAAGAACTGCCATTTTAACAATATTATCACCCAAATTATGAAAACAAAACACCTCTTTAGATTTTCTTTTAGTTCTTTCATCACAGTTTAGTAGTTTCTTAGATACATTTTTTTATATTTATACCTGATAGTCTGTTTTTTTTTTTTTTTTGTTCTAACAAATAACTAAAGTTGGGTAATTTATAAAGTAAAAGGGCTATTTATGTCATAGTTTTAGAGGCCAAAAGTCTAAGATAAGGCCATCCCATCTGTCTAGCCTCTAGTGAGGACTCTTTTGGCCACATATGGCAAACAAGTGGCATCATGAAGGGAATATTCGAGAGAGATAACCCACGGGGTGGTACAGGAAGCCAGAGAGGGGTTTGAAGGCCAAACTTGCTCTAGTATAACAATTCTATTAATGAGATCAACATTAATATCTTTCAAGTGTGATGCTCCCAACGGCCCAACCACCCTCCCAGGACTCAGCCCCGACAGCTCTCACCATGTTCCAACATTGCCATATCAGGGATCAAATCTCTTGCACAGAACATTTGGAGAATAAACCATACCAAAACCATATCATCTAAGTCTCTCTCGCCTCTCCTTTTGTCCCTCTCTTCTTCTCTCCCTCCCTCCACCCCTCCCTCCATCCTTCCTTCCCTTCCTTCTTCTATTCTCTCTTTTAAAATTTTTATTTATTTATTTTTTATTTTATGTATATGAGAGTGTTGCTTGTATGTATATAAATGTACCCATGTCATGCAATGCCTGCTGAGGTCAGAAGAGGGTGTCAGATTCCCTGGAACTGGAGTTATGGATGTCTGTTAGCTGCCATGTGGGTGCTGGGAACTGAACCCTGGTCCTCTGCAAAAGCAGCTATTGTTCTTAACTCCAACCCAACCCCTATTTTTGTCTTTCTTTCTTTCTTTCTTTCTTTCTTTCTTTCTTTCTTTCTTTCTTTCTTTCTTTCTCTTTCTTCCTTCCTTCCTTCCTTCCTTCCTTCCTTCCTTCCTTCCTTCCTTCCTTCCTTCCTTCCTTCCTTCCTTCCTTCCTTTAGCTTAGGCTGGTCTTTTGAATTGCTGTGAGGCTGAGGATGACCTTGAACTTCTGTTCCTCTAGCTACTACCTCCTAAGTGTGGGGATTACAAGTGTTCACCACCATACCTAGGTTAGTAGTACTTTTTTTTTTTGAGACAGGGTCTCCCTTTAGTCCCAGCTGGCCTGGAGCTCACTATGTAGACCAGGCTGGCCTTGAACTCACAGAGATCCACCTGCCTCTGCCTCCTGAGTGCTGGTATTAAAGGTTTGTGCCAGCATACCCAGCCTAAGACAGTTCTTAGCTGTGTTGTGGGTACTGGGAATTGAACCCAGGTCCTTTGTAAGAGCAGTCAGTGCTCTTAACTGCTGAGCCATCTCTTCAGCCCCCCCCTTTTTTTGTGTGTGTGTAGTAGTACATTTTAAAATGTTAATGGCGGGCTGGAGAGATGGCCTAGCGGTTAAGAGCGCCGACCGCTCTTACAGAGGACCCGGGTTCGATCCCCAGCACCCACATGGCGGCTGAGAACCGTCTGAAACTCCAATTCCAGGAGGACTCCAGTTCCAGTGGAATCCGACGCCCTCTTCTGACCTCCACGGCATTGCACGACACGGGTACACAAACTTGCATGCAGACAGTACATTCATACACACACAGAAATAAAAAAAAATTGTTAAAAAAAAAGGAAAAAAAAATAAAATGTTAATGGCTATTTCATTTCTTTCTTTTAAAAATATTTATTTATTGGGCTAGAGAGATGGCTCAGCAATTAAGAGCACCGAATGCTCTTGCAAAGGACCTAGGTTCCATTCCCAGCACCCACATGGTGGCTAAGAACCATCTTTAACTCCAGTTCCAGGGGAATCCGATGCCCTCTTCTGACCTCCGCGGCATTGCACGACATGGGTGCACCAACCTACATGCAGACAGTACACTCATACACATTAAAAAAATATTTATTTTGGGGCTGGAGAGATGGCCTAGCGGTTAAGAGCGCCGAATGCTCTTGCAGAGGACCTGGGTTTGAACCCCAGCACCCACATGGCAGCTGAGAACCGTCTTTAACTCCAGTTCCAGGGGAATCCAACGCCCTCTTCTGACCTCCGCAGACCTGCATGCAGACAGTACATTCATACGCATACAAAATAAATAAAATATTTTTAAAAAAGATTAAAAAAATATTTATTTTTGTGAGTTCAAGGCCAGCCTGGTCTACAGAGTGAGTTTCAGGACAGCTGGGGCTACAGGGAGACCCTGTCTTGAAAAGACAAAAAAAAATTATTTATTTGTTAAAAAATATTTGTTTATGTATTATTATTGTGTGTGCCATGATGTGGGACATGGGGGGGTGCATGCCAGGTGCTTGTATGGAGGTCAAAGGACAACTTTCAGGAGCCAGTTCTCTCCTTCCACCTTGACATGGGTTCTGGGGGTGGAGCTTGGGTCATGGGGCTTCCAGGCCAGTGCTCCACCTGCTGAGCCATCTCGCTGACACGTGTTGTTTAATTTCAACTTCAAATAGTTCATTGGTGCTACAAGGAAAGGCAGTGGACTTCCATGTATGACTCTTTTTTTTTTAATTTTTTTAAAATTTATTTTTGTAAGTGTATGAATGTACTGTCTGCATGTAGGTCTGTGCACCCATGTCGTGCAATGCCGCGGAGGTCAGAAGAGGGTCTCGGATTCCCCTGGAACTGGAGTTCTCCCGGAATTGGAGTTACAGATGGTTCTCAGCCGCCATGTGGGTGCTGGGGATTGAACCCCGGTCCTCTGCAAGAGCAGTCGGCGCTCTTAACCACTAGGCCATCTCTCAAACCCCCATGTATGACTCTTGTATCTTGCCATGTAGAACCTCTGGTAGGCCAACGAAAGCCCCCAACTCCTGGCCTATGGCTGTTCCCAAATTTTCTAAGCAGTCTTCAAGAATCCATCACATGTCAAACTTTTGTTACAGTTATTGACATGATTATGTACTGAGTCACCATGGAAAATGCATTTTTTTCTCCTTTTTTGAGTTTGGGGACAGGGTTTCACTCTGAATCCCAGGCTAGCCTGGAACTCACTATGTAGTCTATACTGGCTTGGTGGGGTAGCTTTAGTGTCAACTCACCTGGGTTGAGGGAGCCTCAACTGGGGGATTGCCTCCACTGGACTGGCCCGTGGCCATGTCTGTGGGGTATTCTAGTCCAGCCTATGCTATATATATAGAGACCTTATCTTAAAAAGAAAAAGAAAAAAGAAAAGGAGAGACATATAGATGAGACAGTGACAGAGAGCACCCTAGTTGGGCATGGTGGCACAAACCTGTCACCCCAGCACCCAAGAAGCTGAGGCAAGAAGTTCAGCTTGGACTGCATAGAGACCCTGTCTCAATAAATGAAGAGAGTTCTGACTTTCTGCTCTCTCTTGGCCCCACATTCTCACCCTAAGTGCCCAGAGAAGTCCCAGAAACTTTCCTTCACATAGAGGTGCTGCCACAGCTGCAGCCAAGGACGGGGTCTGGAACACCCGACAGTGACGCTCAGGACCCGAGATCCCGCTCCTCCACCCGCCCAGCTGAAAGTCAGAAAAGCAGAGCAGAGGTGGAGGGGAGAAAAGGCAGAGGGAGCTGTGTCCAAACTGGATCTTTAACAAGTGACAGGAGCCGTTGGAGCCACTGCCTAGCAGATTCCTCCACATCTTCTCCAAACCAGATGTTTGCAAGGGGTCAGCTTCAGATACTGACGTAGTGCGGGAGGGAAATCAAGACGATCTTCTCTCAGCAAGCACAGTTTGTTCCTGCTGAGGAATTCCAAGTTCAAGGTGAAGATGTCTCAGCCGTTCAAGAAAACACAGAGTCCAGCTGTACAGGAGAGTGGAGAGGAAGAAGTTGACAGGACAGAAGTGGGAGTTAAGGACATAGAACTGGCGGTGTCACGAGCAGAGGTCTGTAGACTAGTGACAAGGGAGTGGGATGGAACTAGCGAGGGAACCACCTGAAAGTGGGGGCCTGTTTGTTTATTGGTGTTTCACCGGGTAATTGAAACTTATTTTGAAGTTTCTGTTCCTTCTATTATTAATCAAGCTATGGCTTCTGCCCGAATGAAAATAAAAGAGGCAAAACTGTAAACCTGTCAGTAGAGAGCAGTCTCTGGTGAAGCAATTCACTGAGCAGAAGCAGGAGAATCGAAGAAGAGGCAGGTCCTGCTCCGTCATTTAATCATCAGCAGGGAGTGCCCTTGAAGAACCCCAGGCAGGTATGATTGCTTAGTGTGGCTAACAATGTACCACATATCCAGTGGCTCAGCACAGCATGCTGGTCATCTCACAGTTCTGAAGGCTCACCAGCCACAATCAAAATGTTGGCAAGTCCTTGCTCCTTCCAAAGCTCCAGTGGGCTGACGATGTTGTAAACCTCTGTCAGCATTTGGCCAAAGTGTTCTTGGGTTTGTAGCTATGTCACTCTTGACTCTGTGTCTTTACAGGGCTTCTCTTTTTTGGGTACCAGATCTCTTGTGCAGACACCTTCCACTGGATGCAATTTCCTCCCAGACAATCCAGAATGATCTCATCCAAAGATTCTTTAAGCTATTTTATTTATTATTTTTTTAAACTTTTTTTTTTTGTGTGTGTGTGTGTGTGTGTGTGTATGAGTGTACTGTCTGCATGTAGGTTTGTGCACCCATGTCGTGCAGTGCCACGTAGGTCAGAAGAGGGCGTCAGAATCCCCTGGAACTGGAGCTAAAGATGGTTCTCAGCTGCCATGTGGGTACTGGGGATCGAACCCGGGTCCTCTGTAAGAGCAGTCAGTGCCCTTAAATGCTAGGCCATCTCTCCAGCCCCTATTATTTTTATGTTATGTGTATGAGTATATTGCCTGCATGTATGTAAGTGTACCTCTGTTGCACAATGCCTGAGGAGGTCAGAAGAGGGTGTTGGATCCCCTGGAACTGGAGTTATGGAACATTGTTAGCCACCAGGCGGGTGCTGGGAATGGAACCCAGGTCCTCTACAAGATCAGCCAGTACTCTTAACTGCTGAGCCATCTCTCTAGCCCCTCATCTGAAGATTCTTAACCTCTCCAAAAACCCTTTTCCCAATTAAGGTCACATTTCTGGCTTCTGGGGTTGGCACATGGATATATCTTTCTGATGTGGGTTCTAAGATGGGTCAGAAAGCTCCCATCCAGGAGTCAAGATTCTTGCTGGAGGGCAAGGTCTGTGGAGGCTGGAGGGTAAGAGCTGTGTGGACCTTGGAAAGACCTAAGAAGTATGGCAGCTTCCAGAGTTTGGGGGTCAGAGAAGACGGATAATGCAAGAGAAGTAAACTGAGTTCAGTGGTCCAGATCAAGCACTTTGGTTCTCATCCTGAAAGTGCAGGTACTGTCATCAATCCACAAGTCTTGAAATAATACTCAGTTGGGGAAAGGCTGGTTTCTCATCCTGGCCCCGCCTCTTCCACACTTTGTACACATGTGTACACATGAGGCATGGTGACTGATCTTGAGGTTCATTTTAGGAGTGCAGTTGGCTTTTTGATGGGTAGCAGGGGGGTGGCAGGATGTCCCCAGCCCCTTCCACAATGCTCTCTTATGGTCTCCAGGAAGGAGAGGGGGACCAATGCATTGGGGTGGTGTGGGGGTCACAGCGCAGGAAGGTGCAGGGCAGTTTTCGGAATGAACAGGAAACCTGACTGGGAGGGAGGCCAGGCCTCCTCATGTACTGTCCCTCCTGAGCCTCTGGGCGTGGGAAAAATGGATGTGTACTCACTTTCTTCAGGCAGAGCAGAGTCCGGGAGCTGACACTCTTCTGGCCTGCCTGCCAGTATTTGTCTTGGCTGAGGGCTACACCGGGCTTTTTGAAGCCGATTCCATCAAGGCAAAGCTGAAGAAATCAGGACATAGATCACAGAAGAGGGGAGTTGAAGGGGCCTCAGACGGGGAAACAGAGGTGGTCCTCTCTTGCATTGATGGAGGTGGGAATGCAAATCTGAATCCTTACTCAGTACACGTTGCTCAAGCCCAAGCACCCTGGAGGGGCCAAGACCCCAGCCAGAATCCCCCATAGGACAAGCAAGTGCTCAATGCCATCCAGTCCTGTGTGTCCGGGAAGTGTGACACACGCACAGATCTATCCCTCTGGTGTCCAGGGGCTAGGGGCTCCCACACTACCACCCTCCCCTGGATGGTGCCCCACCCCTCCCAAGCCCATAATTCCTGGACCTTGATTCAGTGCCAACCCCCCACTGCCGTCAGCTCAGCTCGGACCCTCCCAGGTCCTGTTCTGCACAGTTGCCGACAGGTCACGTGTCTCACAGCTGAAGGCCTCCCCAATCCGCCTCCACCATCTGCTGAGGCCCCATAATTATTCCAAGGCCCGGGTGCAGCCTCACTCCAAGGGGAGAGTTCATGTAGCCTTGTAATGTAAGCCAGGCCTGAGGCCGCTCTGGCAGGGCGTCTCCAGCTGGGATGTGAGCCTTTAGCCGAGGTGGGCTGGGCGGCCTATCTGAGCACCTCACCCAGGACAGCTTCTCCTCTGTGCTCGTGTTCCCACCCACCAAATCCTTCTGAGATAGGTTTAAATGACCAAGGACGTGGCAAGAGGGATCCCAGGGACTGACTTTCTATGTGGGACCTTGAGGTTGCCCTACCTAGGGCCTAGTCAGGGTGGGACACGGCTGGCTGCTGGTCTGTCTTTAATGGGGCAGCCTTCTAAAGGAGCCCAGCAGCGCCCACCCCCCACTCCTTCTAAACCTGCTGAGTCGCTCTCACCTCCCCTTCTTGGAGCCTGGGCCCCATGAAGGGAGGGCCTTGGCTGGGAAGGCCAAGGCTGTGGCCAGGCCTTGCTTCAGGAGGTATAGGAAGTTGCCTTCTCTCTTCTGCTTACAGTCTCAGGCCCCACCCAACATCATCTTGCAGTAGCAACTCCAGGCTGTCATCTCCTGTCCACCCCTCAGCACTATGAGGACCCCCACCCCTGAGTTCCCTGGCTTATTATCAACATTTTGACATGCTTGTTTTCTGGCACATATTGTGGCCTCTGCGGACCCACTGTTGTGGAGCTCTGTCCTCAGAAACCAACACATAGTAGGTGTTTTAAAAATAAAAAGCATTTGTGCCGGGCGTGGTGGCACACGCCTTTAATCCTAGCACTTGGGAGGCAGAGGCAGGCGGATCTTTGTGAGTTCAAGGCCAGCCTGGTCTACAGAGTGAGTTCTAGGACAGCTGGGGCTACAGGGAAACCCTGTCTCGAAAAGACCAAAAAAAAAAAAAAAAGACCAAAAAAAAAAATAAAATAAAATAAAAATAAAAAGCATTTGAGGGCCTGGAGAGATGGCTCAGCAATTGGGAGCACTGACTGCTCTTGCAGAGGACCCGGGTTCTATTCCCAGCACCCACATGGCAGTTAAGAACCATCTTTAAGCCCGGCGTGGTGGCGCACACCTTTAATCCCAGCAGTTGGGAGGCAGAGGCAGGCGGATCTCTGTGAGTTCAAGGCCAGCCTGGTCTACAGAGTGAGTTCCAGGACAGCTGGGGCTACAGGGAGACACTGTCTCTCAAAAAAGACTAAAAAAAAAAAAAAAATTGAGAGGGCTACAGAGATGGCTCAGTCGTTGAGAGCAATGGCTGCTCTTGTGAAGGACCGGGGTTGGATTCCCAGCACCCACACATGGTGGCTAACAACTGTAACTCCCATTCTAGGGATCAGATGCCCTCTTCTGGCCTCTGTGGGCATTGTATGACATGGGTGCACTTATATACATGTAGGCAATACACTCATACACATAAAATAATATAATAATAATAAATGAAATTTTTTTTTGTATTTTTGAGACGGGGTCTCTCTTTAGTCCCAGCTGGCCTGGAGCTCTCTCGGTAGACCAGGCTGGCCTTGAACTCACCGAGATCTGCCTGCCTCTGCTCCTGAGTGCTGGGATTGAAGGCGTGCGCCACCACGCCTGGCCCTAAATGAAATATTTTTAAAAAACCATTTGAGGAGAGAAAGGAGATAGGGGAAGAAGGGGCAGACACAGAGAGGAAAGAGGGGTGGTTTGTGAGTGACCACTGTGGTGTCCAAGAGGCTGCCCTGGGTCTCTGGGTCTCCTATGTGAGGCTGCTGAAGCTTAGGGTAGAGCTGCCTGATTTGGGCAATGATGTCAACAGTGTTTTCCTGTCAAGACCTTAGTGGCTCAGGAAGCTCAGGGTGACCTGAGGTCAAGGGTCACCCAGAGTTTCCTAACAGGGTAAGGGTGACCTGCGGGGCGGGGGGTAGGAGGAGCACTTCAGAGCAGGTCTGAACCCACCCTGAAGAGGGCAAAGGGTGCAGGGGTAGGAAGAGGGTCTTGTAAGACAGACCAGAGCTCAGCATTCCCTCTTGCTTCTCATACGTGGCGGTTGTGAAACTGAGGCACATGTTTTCTGGGAAAGGGTGACACACAGGAGATTCCCGCAGACCAACCAAGGCCAGGCTTCTGTCCAGCAGCTCAGCTGAGCATCCATTCCCCATGGGGAGCCCGATGTACAGTGGAACTGGGTGGCAGGGACCACCTTCTTTGGGTGTGTGAGGGAGGCACAGAGAGGCTTGAGGGGGAAGGGGGCCCTATAAGGAGGGACGTCAGTATCTTAGAGACAAGCTCCAGGGTAGTGGGGGGGGGCAGGAGCAGGAAGCTTGCTGGGCTGTGTGGAGTAAGCACAGGACTGGGTCGTTTGGAGGGGAGGCCATGGGCCATGGCTCTGGTGGCTGTGGGGACACTGGCAGGCCCGTGACTTTCCCTGCCTCAATTTCCTCTCCTGTACAACTCTGAAAATGGGGCTTGGGTAGACACGCCTCCTCCATTGTTCATGGCCTTGGCAGAGCCCACAGACGCCAGCCTCCTCCCCTCGGATGTTGTCCCATGGCATAATGGGGCTCTGACACTTTCTCTAGGTGCTGCTTAGAAACATGTCACCATCCATTTCCATTTGTGGTATCACAGGAAGCTGAGCAAGCCACAGCGAGGCCGGGGCTGTATAGAGGCTCCTGGAACGTGGCTTATGAAATTACAGGGAATTCACAGCAGCCAGTGTTGTCACCCACGGTCTGGCTTGATTAGTAGGACCGGCCTCTGAGGGAGGTTTGTTCTAATAATTTAGTGGATCAGGATCTGACACCCTTCATCAGCATTTTGATATCGGCAGAGAAGACAGATCTTGCAGAGCGACCCACAATCCACATAATGGGAAGGAATTGGCTTGGAGGAGAAGCCAGCACGCTGCTGAGCTAGGAAGCAGCAGTGTTTATAGGAAATGGTCACGCAGCCTTTTTACAGTCTACTTGGCTGGGGAGCTGTAGCCCTGGGTCTGAGTGTCAGTTTTCCTGTTTCAGTATATTGAGAGTGCAGCTGAGGACCGTGGATTTCCCTTTGAGCCGCCTACTTGCTACCTATCACTGCCGCTAGCCGACCCTCTTCCACTCCTCCCTGGGCCGCCCTGGCCTTTAAAAGACACCTCTTTCTTCCAGGATCTGTTTTTCCCCCACACTCCAGCATCAAATGATCAACACTGACACCCTCAACCTACTGAGACAGAAATTGCTTCTGACCCCTGGCAGCTCCTGGCTTTCTTCCCAGACCCTCCACAAATACAATCCCTGACTTTCAAAAACTTCTTGACCGTTCTGTAAAAATCAGACTTTGGGCTGTACCTTGATAGCAGCTCTGCAGATGGATGGGGGAGGGGTAGTTCCAAAAGCCGGCCTCACCCACCCACACACCCAGCAAGCTGCTTCCAAGCATCCTGTATTAATGGAGCTGTGTGACACAGGGCAAGCTTCGCTGGGCATCCTTTCCTTAAATCTAAAACGGAGGCACACTACGCTGTGAGGATTAAATGGAAATGGTGGACTGGAGAGTCTGCCCACGGAAGGAGCAGTGACTGGTGTTATTAGTGCAGTTTACAGGGGCCCTGGGCAAACTGCTTGTACTCTTCCCCCAGAAGTCTCTTCCTGTGCACAGTAGAGGGAAGCAGAACCACAGGTGCCCAGTGCCTGGCACCCAGAAAGAGCTCACCAAGCAGGGGTCACTGTCGAGCACGGTGAGGGCAGCTTGGTGCTGTGCTGCAGCCTGGGACACTGTTGCTGCACCCGTTTTCTCGGAGCCAACAAGTGTGTCGACTTGGAGCGAGGAACGTGATCTGGCCCAGCAGCTGGGGAGCCGGAGCATATCTGGTATGTCTCTTTGGAATGATTTGGGGGGAATTCACCAAAGTTGGAACTTAGGACTCCATCTGCCCGGAACACAGAGATACAGAGCTGTCCGTGTGCACACCCCCACAAGGGGACCTGGTGCTGGGGTGGGAGTCAGCTTACATAGCACAACGCTGCGCTGCTCAGGCCCGCCCTGGAATGGCCGTGAACTTGTTTTTCCACGTCATTTGCTCTCTAATGTACTATCGAGCTGGGGGACGCTAACCCAGCAGCTCAGGTCCCTCGTTGTAACAAGCGGTTGTGTGTTCTTTAGAGGTGCCCGGAGGGGAGGAGGGGGCCTGGCCCTGAGGAGGTGGGGGAAAGGGAAACAAACCTGCCTTGCAGTGAGCGTGCGTGTCCTGAGGCCAGCTCCCCCCGCCCCCCCCCCAAAGCACATGCCATTTCTGGCCCTGGAAAGGGTTAAAGGCCTCCTGGAGTCAAAAACAAGCAGGTGTCCCACCGTGCCAGATACTGCTGCCTAAACTGCTTCCAGCTTTCCCCCCTTCTGCAATAATTCTGTGATCAGCCACGGGACAGAGGCGCCAGCAGCCTGCCTGTCACAGGCTTCAGGTTAGCTCGCTCCCACTCGGGTGGCCGCCCAGGATATAAATCCAGGCTCAGGCCCCTGCTGTGTTCCTCTCCCTGCACACCCGGGAGACGGAGTTTCCTTCCAAAGACCTTTCTTTTATCTGAAGCCGCGCAGCCCAGCAGGCTGCACTTGGTGGAGGCAGCCACGGCAGCGGCCGCCAGCGCAGAAGCCTCAGCAAGGAGACCTGCTGGGGTAGGGAGGGCAGGTGTCGCCAGCCCTGGAGAGGAAGGTCCTGGTGGGCCTCAACCCCCGACGTCATCACAGGGGAGCCCTCTGGGCGCTGCAGACCACACCATGTGGGCCCCGGGGTGCCATCGGTCTTGGTTCCACTGGGGGCTGCTGTTGCTCCTGCCGCTGCTCCTGGGGGTGCCCCTGCAAGGCCTGGTACTGCCCCCCATCCGCTATTCCCATGCAGGCATCTGCCCCAACGACATGAACCCCAACCTCTGGGTGGATGCCCAGAGCACCTGCAAGAGAGAGTGTGAGACAGACCAGGTGAGTGGGAAACCAAAGGTGTACCTAGAGCGTGGGAAGGGTGAGTGAGGGGGTGGGCGTCGCAGTGTGGGGAGGACTCACAAGCACCTCCGGAAACATGAAGGAACGTGGATCCCGACCACCCAGACACGGACTTGATGCCTACCTGTTACTTCTGAGCCCTGGAGGAAAAGGGTGTGATGCCCAAGTTCATCTTGGATGGGTCTTCTTCCTGTTTGCTGGGGGCTGCTGGGGGCTGGCATTGTGCCAGACACAGCACGGGTGGGAAACACACACCAGCATGGTGGGAGAATGGATACTCAGAGTGATGCCTCGGCCAGAGAGGGTCAGGTCCTGGGAAGCCTGTCTATCCTAAGGCCACTGATGGTATTTCACCCAGCTTCCAGCCCCCTCTCCAAGTTTGGACCCTGACTCACACAGCAATGGAGCTGATGGACAGGGTGGCAGAAGGCAGCCTGGGCAGATAACTCTAGGTGTCCTGGAGGGAAGCAGGCTGAGTTCTCACCTGCTGAGGTCCGCTCCTCTGTCCGAGGATGCTGCAGGAGGCAAGGCTGCTTCCAGGCAGCTCCTCCCCTGAGCCATCCCTTGTCCACTCCAGTCAGAGGGAGACTTGCGGTCCCTGTGCCTGCTCTGGGTGCAGCGATTCCTGACTAGCTGGCTCTGAGGGTGGCCCAGAGTCTCCCAGGGCTTTGGGTCTGGCCTGGACATCACTAGGGGATATGAGCGGCCCTGGTGCTTCTGGGAGTGGCTGGTCACACTGAGGAGAGCCTGGTGTAGCCTCTGCCTCACAGTCTGGAGACAATTTTTTAGGTCTCCCAGGGTAGATGTTCCAGTACACGACAGTAGTGTTGAGGACAGAGCAGCTGGGAGAGATGGTAACTCTCCCAGCCATGGAGGGCATGCCATCAGACGCCTACTTTTGGGAAGTCTTTTTCACAGATACTGGCTGGCCTGAACCTCACTCTGTAAGCCTATGCCTCATTTGATAGCCACAGGGCTTTCACAGATAGGACTTGGGGACAGTGGGACTCTGGCTCGCTTTGAGCGTCTGCTGGAGAAGGCACCTGTCTGCCGTTAAGGGATCCCTATGGGGATACCACAGCTGCTTAAGGGTCACCTCCAGGTTTCCTTACCCTGGTCCCCAAGGGCCCCAGTCTCTAAGGTCCCAGCCACTCTCAGACCTCTGGGTCCTCAAGGAACTGTCTAGCTGCTGTGACCTAGGGAATGCAGTGCCCCCCCCCCCAGGCCAAGGAGCAGTCTCTTCTGCCCACAGCTCCCTGTGTCCCTGTCCATCCTCTGTTCTCAAGACCCCCTCCCTCTCACTCTCTCACTCTTTCTTGGGCCTCAGCTCTGGGTGTGACCCATCCTTGTCCCCAAGCCTCCCCTGGTGTGGCCCAGAAGCCTATGCCAAACAAGGGCTGAAAAACAAAGTCTCCATTCTGAGCCGAAAGGGGGAGAACAGTAAACAAGTCAAGCCGGCAGCTCCACACAGCCGGGGTGGGGGGTATTTTCCCCCTCTTAGCTCATGTGGAATGTCAAAGAGTCTGGAATCAAAGTCGGAAGCACAAGAGGCCAGTGTGGTGGGGACTAATTCACGCAGGCACTACCTGGTGGAGGATTAGCTGCATGGCCCCTGCCCAGCAGTAGGGTGTGATCTGTGGAAAGCGCCCCACGAAATCGTGTTTGTGTGGGCTCTAGCAGCATGTACTAATTTTGAGGAATTAAACTAAAGCCTTATGTAGCTCCACAGAAGTCAGAGGGGAATTATAGGCTGGCAAGGCGTTGCTGATGCACGTATATCCTTTGTCACACTTGAGGACTTTTTGTTTCTGGTCACAAGGGTCTGTTATGGGCCACCAGAGCTGGCATCTAGGGCTCAATGTGTATTGCTGTCTTTTGGGGGAACATAGGTGCGGATAGCCTTGGACATAGGCCGCAGATGTGATTTCTTCAAGTTAGCCAACACAACCTAACCTGGACGGCAAACGGACAGAAAAAGGCAACCTCCTGCTGTAAGACTGTGCCTCATTTGAAAGCCAGATGGCACTGGATTTGGGGATCCCATTTAAGGGACGTGGGGACCCTTTTTTCCCCACCTCTCATTGTTGTGGCTTGGGTGACACCTTCCTACCTCTCTATGTTCTAATCTTGGAAATGGTAGTAAAGTACATATCCCCTAGTAGAGGTCTGTGGCCCACCTCTTCCCACACTACTAGTCATGTGACCTTGGGCAAGTTGCTTAACCATTCTCTTAGTATCATTGTGTACAAAGTGGAAATAAAGGTTGTACCCACCCCCCAACTTAGGCTTAGAAGAATACAAGAAGCTGGCAGATGGCAGGGTTTCCAGAATGTGCTAGGTCTGTGTGAGCTTTTATTTCCATTAAGTGCTTTGTGTACACGTGTGTGAGTTCCTATGTCAGAGCTCTGGGGGAGATGTAGGAGAGTCTGTTCATCTTTCCTTCTCCTTTCTGTTCAGAACTCTCTCTTTCTCTTTCTCTTTCTCTCTGGTCTTTCAGGAATGTGAGACTTATGAGAAGTGCTGCCCCAACGTGTGCGGGACCAAAAGCTGTGTGGCAGCCCGCTACATGGACGTGAAAGGGAAGAAGGGCCCCGTGGGCATGCCCAAGGAGGCCATGTGTGACCACTTCATGTGTCTGCAGCAGGGCTCTGAATGTGACATCTGGGATGGACAGCCCGTGTGTAAGTGCAAAGATCGCTGTGAGAAGGAGCCTAGCTTCACCTGTGCCTCGGATGGCCTCACCTACTACAACCGCTGCTTCATGGACGCCGAGGCCTGCTCCAAGGGGATCACGTTGGCTGTGGTCACCTGTCGCTATCACTTCACCTGGCCCAACACCAGTCCTCCGCCACCCGAGACCACTGTACATCCCACCACAGCCTCTCCGGAGACTCTGGGGCTGGACATGGCAGCCCCAGCTCTGCTCAATCACCCTGTCCATCAATCGGTCACCGTGGGGGAGACAGTGAGCTTCCTCTGTGACGTGGTGGGCCGGCCCCGGCCTGAGCTCACTTGGGAGAAGCAACTGGAGGATCGGGAGAATGTAGTCATGAAGCCCAACCATGTGCGTGGCAACGTGGTGGTTACCAACATCGCCCAGCTGGTCATCTATAACGCTCAGCCGCAGGACTCTGGCATCTACACCTGTACAGCCCGGAATGCCGCCGGGGTTCTGAGGGCTGACTTCCCACTGTCCGTTATCAGGGGGGCTCAGGCTGGGGCCACCTCAGAGAGAAGTCTCAATGACACGGCCTTTCCAACAGCTGAGTGCCTGAAGCCCCCAGATGGTGAGGACTGCGGCGAGGAGCAGACGCGTTGGCACTTCGATGCCCAGGTTAATAACTGCCTCACGTTCACCTTTGGCCACTGCCATCGCAACCTCAACCACTTTGAGACCTACGAAGCCTGCATGCTGGCTTGCATGAGTGGACCACTGGCCACCTGCAGCCTGCCCGCCCTGCAGGGGCCCTGCAAGGCCTACGCACCACGCTGGGCCTACAACAGCCAGACGGGCCAGTGCCAGTCCTTCATCTACGGCGGCTGCGAGGGCAATGACAACAACTTTGAAAGTCGGGAGGCCTGCGAGGAGTCGTGTCCCTTTCCACGGGGCAACCAGCACTGTCGGGCCTGCAAGCCACGGCAGAAACTGGTCACCAGCTTCTGTCGGAGTGATTTCGTCATCCTGGGAAGGGTCTCTGAGCTGACTGAGGAGCCCGATTCAGGCCGCGCCCTGGTGACTGTGGACGAGGTTCTAAAGGATGAGAAGATGGGCCTCAAGTTCCTGGGCCAGGAGCCGCTGGAGGTCACTCTGCTTCACGTGGACTGGGCCTGCCCTTGTCCCAACGTGACGGTGGGTGAGACACCGCTCATTATCATGGGGGAGGTGGAGGGTGGCATGGCCATGCTGAGGCCCGACAGCTTTGTGGGCGCATCTAGCGCACGGCGGGTCAGGAAGCTCCGAGAGGTCATGCACAAGAAGACCTGCGACGTCCTCAAGGAGTTCCCAAGCTTGCACTGAAGCTGCCCACCCACCCTGGCCCTCCTCCATCGACCCATCCCAGGCCCTCAGTCAGCAATCAGGGCAAGATCAGATTAGGTAGTCCTGGGCCATCAGGGAGACATCAGCCAACATGTGGGAGGAAGGCCACCAAAGGTCTTAGATCGACCTCTATTTTTTGGGTTCAATAGGGGGGGTCCATGTCCTTTTTAGATGGGTAGAGTTGAGGGGGGGGCAAAACACACGTAAGTTATTCCCCACGAGCAGCTCTGTCAGGTGCTGTCACCCCCTTCGCTGCCCAACTCCCTTTCACCCAGTCTCTCAGCCAGGGGTCAGGAGGAGAGGGCTCCTAGATTATTAAATGGTTTGGCTTGCACAGAGGGGTCTGTGGGGGGAGAGATAAGACTCCATGGGCCCCTCGGGACAACTTCTCCACTGCCTCTTTGTGTTAAGAACTGTGAACAGTGGGGTCTACCAACCCAGCATTTAGTTTGTCCTGAGTGGAGGCTTTAAGGACTGCTGCCTTGGGTGGGGTCAGCCTGTGTCCCCTAAGGTCACCACACTGCCGGCAGAACCCATGCCTCCTCTCCTTAGCAGTGCCAGTTGGTTGCTTTGGTTCTGTTCAGATCAGTTCAGTAGTGGCAGGACCATGGAAAGCTGTCTCTGTTAGACACACAGCTCCAAAACACAAACCCCTTATCCCAGGGTCCCCCAGAAGCCAACTGGTATCTGGCCATACAGCTGTGAGATACTTCCCTCTGATGGCTGCTGTATATTCATACGCCACTGACTTCTCTGGACACAATATTTTGATAGCAAGAGACATAAGAAAGAGAAAGGCTGGCAAGGCAGCCTAGGCAGGGTGCTGTGGAGGAAGGAGAGGCAAAGCAGGCCCAGGGAGAAGGAACGCTGCTCAATGCTGCCATCTGGTGGTAGGCATAGGAGCCTGCAGGGACCAGAAGGGAGGATCTAGGTAGGTGGAGCCTGGGAGGGACCTTGTGGAGATGTGGCAGCGACTTGATCACTGTTGTTTCCAGATCCCTGTGTGGTCCTAGCCCGAAGGCACTAGGCTGAGGACTTGGAGCCCCACTGTCAGCTCTGCATCTGCCCTGTTCCCTCCTTAGCCCTCCATTCTGTCCACACCCCTCCAAATCTGAAAGAGGTATTGTGGGATGTCCTCGCTCATTCCTTCCTCACATATAAGGAGGAAGGTACCAAATAAATGCACATGGTGTCAACTGCTCTATCTGTGTGATTCTTTTAGGTTAATTCTGGGAGGTGAGGTAGGAGTGGTTGATGTTCCATTGGCTCTGATGACCTTTTTACCTTTTTATTTTTTTGGTCTTTTGGAGACAGGGTCTCCTTGCCTTGGCCTGGAACTTGCTATGTAGACCAAGCTGGCCTTGAACTTGCAGAGATCCATCTGCCTCTGCCTTCCAAGTGCTGGGATTAAAGGTGTGTGCCACTACACCTCCAGTCCATCTGATGACCTTTTAATTAATTATTATTTTTATTTTACTTGTATGAATGTTTTGTGTGCACAGTATAGGTTAAGTGTACCCATGCATGCATAATACCTGAACAGGTCAGAAGAGGGTGTCTGGTCCCCTGGAACCTGTGTTACAGGTGGTTGTTACGCACCAGGTTCTCTGCAAGAGCAGCCAGTGCTCCTTACCAGTGAGTCATCTCTCCAGCCCCCTCTGATGACATTTTGGAGGGAAGTCTGTCCAATGGGACCATATTTGGGCTGTGGCAGGACACGGTGGATAGCCAGGTCCCCTCTGAGTTCTGAGGCTCCTTCACTATGGTACTCAGCTCAGTTCTGTGGAATACGCATGAGAACACAGAACCAGAAAGGCAAAGTGACTTGTCCACAGTTACAGGAGGGAGGGCTGGGCCCTGACATGCAGTCTCAGTGCTCTCTCCCTGCGAGTACTGTGGGGGATCAGGGGCAGAGACAATGGCCTGCCACTCATGCTTTGGAGTCCAGAGGAGAGACAGTGGGAGAGACAAGAGTGGGGCAGGCAGCTACTCGGGGACTTCAGGCTGAGGCCCAGTCTCAGTGTGCTCAGTGCCTGTTGAGTTCTGACACTGCTGGCAAGCAGCGCCGTCGGCCTCAGGGAGACTTACTGTTGTTCCCCAGACCTGATGAGTGTCTAGAACCCATAAATGGTCTGGCCTTCAAAAGAGATGCCTTTCCCCTGCAGTTCTCTTAGTTTTCCAGGGCCATATTCAAAAGAGAAATCCAGGCCAGGTCTAGCCTAGCCTAGGTCAACCACTCTCAAGTATAATAATCAGAGCTTAAGGGGGCGGGGGTTTAAAGAGCTTCCGTTCCTTGAAATGAGAGGCCAGAGGGGTGGAAGCTCCTCACAGCATCAGTAGAGGACCCTGAGCATGCAGCCTAGCCATCAGGAGGCCGTAAACCAAAGGCAGCCCTCCCAGCCAGGGAGGGTGAGGATTGTCATATCACTCTGTCCTTAAGGGCTGAGGGACATCTGCTGAACCTGCTTCTAGTCCAAGATGCCCAAGAAATAGTTGTAGAGCCTAAGGAGCAAGTGCCCACACGCCAGCCACACTGGTTACCTGACACTTTGGTGCGCTTGCACAGATACGGGCCTGAGCCCTGTAGCTGGGTCCAACTCCACGTTCTGCTTCCCTAGTGGAAATGGACATTGAGAGGAGTTGCTGCAATGCCAGGCTGACAGTGCAGAAGCCACGTGGCCCCTGAGGTCTGACTCACCTAGATCTGAATCCAGGCTCTACCTCACTTGCTGTCTTTGAGCCTCTTCATCCTCATCCACACTGAGGCAGCAGTAAGAACGCTTATGTACAAGAGCACACTACTAGCTTCTTGTTATTTAACTGTGTGTGCACATGTATGTGCATGAACGTGCATGTTCATGTGTGTAAGTGCAGATACACATATGCCACAGTGAGCACGCTAAAGTCGGAGGACAGCCTTAGGTGTCTGTTGTCCCCTTCCACCTCGTTTAAAACAAAGATCTCTTTGTCGTTCACTGCTTTGTCTGCCAGGCTGCGGGCCAGCAAGGGTCTGAGATTCTCCCACGCCCATCCCCACACCACTGTACAAGCACTGGGATTAGAGCTGCTTGTTCCCCTGCATCCAGCTTTGTGTTAAAGCCAAAGCCCCCCCCCCAAGAAAAAAAAAAAAAACCACTAAAACCCTGATGCTTATGAGGCAAGCACTTCAGCCCCAGTCCTGGGTTTATTTGTTTTGGACAGAGCCTCTCTGGGTGGCTCAAGGTCACCTCAAACTTACACTATAGGGGCTGGAGAGATGGCCTAGCGGTTAAGATCGCCGACCGCTCTTACAGAGGACCCGGGTTCGATCCCCAGCACCCACATGGCGGCTGAGAACCGTCTGAAAACTCCAATTCCAGGAGAACTCCAGTTCCAGGGGAATCCGAGACCCTCTTCTGACCTCCGCGGCTTTGCACGACACGGGTGCACATACTTGCATGCAGACAGTACATTCATACACATACATAAATAAATAAAATTAATAAAAAAAAAAACTTACACTATAGTCCAGGTTGGCCTCAAACTCATGAACCTTCTGCCTCAGTCTCTCAAGTTCTGGCATTCCAAGCTTGCTCTACCATGCCTGGTTAGCAGTAATCCTTAGGGGACTTGGGATTCAACCTATTGACCGTGTAAGAACCATTGCCTGGTGTAGAGTGGCCCTTTTTTTTTTTTAGACACGGTCTCCCTTTAGTCCCAGATGGCCTGGAGCTCACTATGTAGACCAGGCTGGCCTTGAATTCACAGAGATCCACTTGCCTCTGTCTCCTGAGTGCTAGGATTAATGGCATGTGCCACCACGCCCAGTCATGGAGTGGCCCTTTTTGCCCTCTGCAGTTCCCTGGCCACGGACAGGCCCCAGAACGCTCCCCTCAGCACTTTGGTCTTGGGCTGCGCAGGCTCCTGTGCTCACAGAGGACATGCCCAGTGACACCCTCACATGGGCTGATTTGGGGGTTCAGAGCTACAAGCACCTAGGGAATGCTTGATTGAGAAGCTATTGAATTTCTGACGTGGAATGTCAGATTGGTTTCTCGCTCCTCAAAACCTGCCTTATCTTTTCATCTCTGCTGCCCTGGGCCTTATGCAATGGCTAACATCGAATAGGTTCTCAGTCTGGACTGACCTAAGGTAGGCTGTAGAGGTTACTTGCCTCAGTCTGGGAGACATGGCCCCAACCCAACTTCAGGACTCGGGGAACCTGAGGCCAGCGGCAGCAAGGCTGGGGTTCGGCTTTTCTGTCCGCACTGGAACTCACTGTTCGCCCCCTCAAGGCTGCACAACTCTCCTAACCTCCGGTCTGTTTGCCAGGCCTCTCTTCCCTTCTAATCTCTTTAGGCTGTCACTAGACCAGCATCACCATCCTCCCAGCCCCAAGCCTGGCACCATAGCTTTGTTTACCGTCCCCCCTCCCTCTTCCTGAACCCCCAGCTTCCTAGGACACTCTGCCCCATTGTCTGGCCAGCTGCTCCCTGGTCTGCTAGTCTGATGTCACCCCCTGGACAGTGGAGCCAGAGAGTCACCCAAGTGCCAGGCGACTTTCTAACCTAGCTAGGGAAGAGAACAGTAAGCCGCTTGGCTGTTCCTTCAGCTATGAACTCTAACCACTCTGTTATACCACCATCAGGCTCAACTGAGTGCACCGTGCGTCATCGGTGCTGAACCCTTCTCTTATGATCTGTACTGAGATACGTGAGGCACAATGCCATTTTGTAGGTGAGAAAAAGCCTACAGTAATGAGACATTTGCCTAGCCATGCACTATAGCCCCGGACTATGGTTCTAGCACTTGAGAGCCAGAGGCCAGCCTAGGCTTCAGAGCAAAGCTGTGTCTCAAAATAAATAAATAAATAAATAAATAAATAAATAAATAAATAAATAAAAAAGGCAAAAAAAAAAAAAGAGAGAGAGAAAAATATAGAGGGACTGGCAAGATGGCTCAGTCAGTAAAGTGTTTGCTGCTCAAGCCTGGGGACCTGAGTTCAGATTCCTGGGAACCCATGTAAAAGTGGGTACGACCTATAATCCCAGTACTGGAGGACACATAAGAGGGTACTGGGGGCTTGCCAGGCCAGTAGTCTAGTTGAGTCTGTGCGCTCCAAATTGTAAGAGATTCTGTCTCAAAAGTAAGGCAGAGAATGGGCGAGATGGCTCTGTGGGTAAAGGTACTCTCTGCCAAGCCTGGTGACCTGAGTTTGATCCTTGGGTCCCACAAGGTAGAAGGAGAGAACAAACTCCCACAAGTTATGCACGCACGCACACACGTACACGTACACACACACACACACACACAAAAACACACATACACGCACACACAAAAAAAAAACAAAAAAAAAAGAAAAAAGAAAAAGAAACTTGCCTACAATTACACAGCTGCCAAATGGCAAAGCCAAGGGTTGTATCCAGCCTGCTGGTTTGCTTTGAGAACTCTGAATGCTAGTGTAACGATGTTTCTCCTAGTGTATACACACACACACACACACACACACACACACACACACACCCTGCCCTGGCTGGGTAGTGAGGAGCCAGGCCTGGCACCCAGATACCTCTGAAGAGCCTGTCTGTCCAGCCAGTCAGCCGAGCACCGCCCTGGAGCTGTTTACAACCTAGCCACGGGAGATGAGTTTCCATCGCACAGCCAGTCATGGCCTAGATTCCTGAACAGGACATTAGCGTATGCCTCCTTGCCCTCCAGGAGGCAGCTCATCCTGGAAGCCTTCGCTGTCCCCAGGCTGCCTCAGCCTCTTCTCCAAGTCTGGCCACCAGTAGGCTGGTGCTGACCCAGATTAAAGTAGCCATCAGGAGCTCCAGGCCTGTTGTGGTCCATTTTGGAGCTCAGGAGGGGTTCACTGGATGAACACGGATCCAAGGAGAGGACACATATGCCCGCCGTACCGTGTCACCACTGCGGGCCAAGAAGGTTTAGCTCCTCCTCAATACCACCCTTTTTTTTCCTCTTCTCCTTCCTCTTCCTCCTCCTCCTCCTCCTTCTCCTCCTCCTCCTCCTCCTCTTCTCCCATCTCCCCAAGGAGTCTAGGGCTCCCACCTCCTCCTCTCTGGGGAATGTGTGAGTAATGCAGGCAGGATGGGTGGCAGGGCTCCTGGGTCCTATTCTTGGCTGTGCCCTCATTCTGGAATGTGCCCTGAGGTCAAGTGACACTGCTCCCTCAGGCTGTGTCAGGAGGAAGGAAGAATAAGCTTCCGACTGGCATCTCCCTAGGAAGAGGGTGGGCAGGCAGGTGAGTATATGAGCAGTCCTCTTCCTGTGTCTCAGGCTCCTGAGCCCTTCAGCAGCTCCACTTAAAGGCCAAGTTGGAGTCTCTGCACTTAACCTAGGCCAAGGGACCCTGCAAGCCAGGCCTCCCGCAATACTGGCCACCCTCAAGTGCACTCAGATGAAGGGAAGATCAACCTCTGCTGTAGCATAGCCCAGCTTGCACAGTCCCAGGGAAGTGCTGGTATCCCAGCACCCCAGTGTTACCTGCCTCTTCCAACTGACTGATTAAGTTGTAGCCATCTTGATCCTTTGTTTTCTGGTATAGGAAGAGGGACACAGGAAACTCTGTTCAGGAGAGGGCAGAGGATGGCGGGGGATGTCTTGTGTCCTTTGCGTGTGGCATTCAGGAAGCAGGGCCTGGGGTAAGAGAAGCAGGTGTCAGAGAGGGGTAGACACTAGAGTCCCCAACAAGCTGACTTGGTTTATACATCCTGTCTAATTTAACTCCCATGGCTTGCAGAGGTTAGTTAGCCTTCATCGTCAAGCTGACTAGATTTAGAATCACCCAGGAGATACATCTTCGGCATGCCCATGAGGGATTCTAGAGAGGGTTAACAGAGGATGGAAGCATCTCATGATCTGGAATTGCAGACTGAATAAAAAAGGGAAAAGGAGGGGTGGGGAGACAGCTCAAGTAGTCAAGCTCCTGCCTTCAAAGAATGAGGACCTGAACTTGATGCTCAAGTCACACACACACACACACACACACACACACACACACACAGGCAGGCATGGCATGGCAGAACATTCTTGTAATCCCAGGGCTGGGGAGACATCCTAGGGTTGGATGGTCACCTAGTCAAGCCTATTTGGTTAACTCCAAGCCAGTGAGGGATCCTGTCTCACCTGTCTCAAAAAAGGGACAGCTCCTGAAGAACCACAGCTGAAACTGACCTCTAGCTTCTATATTCACATCACATATCACACACACACACACACTGGGGTTTTATTACATCTGCTTCCTGACTGCAGATGGGATTCGACCCACCACCACCTTCCTCTCTTGCTATCTATCTATCTATGATAGACTGTTCCTTTTAACCCTGAGCGGAAATAAGCCATTCCTTCCTCAAGTTTTGTTTCTTAGGGATTTCGTCATAGCAACAAGAAAAGTAACTAATACCCAGCCCTCCTGAGTGAGCATTATTTTACCTTTTTACCTTTAGCTGGATCCCTCCCTAAGTTAGAGGAGGGAAAATGTGCTATGTGCTTATTAATCTACATTCACCCAGCACAAGGCCAGGCCATTCAGGATGTGATAAATAATTGTTGAATGAAGGAATGGATAAAGCAAGTCTTCCATGCCTTACGGAGGGAGAGATGCTACACAGGTACTTCACACATGCTGTTAAACACTAAATGTTCAAAGGCAACTTCCCCAAGGTCACAAGCCAAGACTCAGGCCCAGGTTGGTCTGACTCTAGTGCCTGCGCTCTTTCCAGGGTGGGTATTTGAGCCATTTTGGCTGGAGGCTGAAGCCATTCAGTGGCGGCTCTTCTTCTCGTTGTCCCTGCTCACAACTTCATCTAGCCCTGGCCTCTGAGAGGACTGGACCTACAGAAGCATCATGAAGCCACCTCCTGTAGTACACAGAGTATTGGGTGCATGTGAAGAGACTCAAACGAAGTACAATTTCCAATGTGTCTCCTTGATTGCACTAGTCACATCTCAAGAGCCACATTTCCCAGGGATAGTCACCACTGTATTGGATGGCATGGACAGAATGCTTCTGTCATCCAGTCTACCCCATGAAGCCCTGTCATAGGTTAACACAGAATCGTTTTCTCTGGCAAAGGACTTGTGTAGGGAATTGGGGAGCATCACTGCTCCTTAACTTTATGCTTTTGCCCTGCCGAGGACTCCAGGGGTTCCATTTTTATGTACCTTCTGGCATGTGTTCTCGTCCTACGGCCAACAGAACTGTAAGGTTTTCTAATTATTCCTATTGTAAGTGGGCCCTGACCTCAGCCTTGAGAGCCCCTTATATTTTCTCTGAGAAAGATTCATGCAAATAAGTCTCAGTATTCCAGAATTTCTGAAAAAGTAGAGAAATTAGCACACCTGCACACACACGCATACCTATACACATATGCATACTGCCAACAGTCAGGGGAAAGTGAGTTTACCAAAGTGTGAGCTAACTGTAGTAGAGAGATGCTGCTGATTTGTAGGAACTAGAGGCTGGGCCTTCCCATGGTACAACACGCCACTATAGCAGCTGCTGCCTCCCAACTGACAACAGGGCAGTTCTCTAGCATGCATTCAGAGACAGCCATGATGCTCTGTAATCTTGTTTCTTGTGGGGACATCCTGATTAAAGGTCTGAGAATTGCTTTGCTTGTGGTCATCACTGCCTGAGTCTTTAAAAGAGGGACCAGGCTGGGCATGGTGGCGCATGCCTTTAATCCTAGCACTTGGGAGGCAGAGGCAGGCAGATCTTTGTGAGTTCCAGGCCAGCCTGGTCTACAGAGTGAGTTCCAGGACAGCTGGGGCTACAGGGAGATCCTGTCTAAAAAAAAAAAAAAAAAAAAGGGACCAAGCCAGGCTACATACCCTGGCTACTCATGAGGAAGATTTAAAGCCAGCTTGGGCAACTTAGAAAGACCCCTGTCTTCACTTGGGAAGCAGAGGCAGGTGGATCTCCATGAGTTCAAGGCCAGCCTGGTCTACAAAGCAAGTTTCAGGACAGCTGGGACTACAAATGTCTCAAAAAGACCAGAAAGAAAGGAAGGAAGGAAGGAAGGAAGGAAGGAAGAAAGAAAGAAAGAAAGAAAGAAAGAAAGAAAGAAAGAAAGAAAGAAAGAAAGAAAGAAAGAAAGAAAGAAAGAGAAAGACCCTATCTTGATCTAGAAAGTGAAAAGGAGGCTCAGTAGATGAAGGCGTGGGCTACCAAGCCTTGATGGCCTGATTTCAATCTCAGGGACCCAAACACTGGGAAAGGAGAACCAGCTCCTCAATGTTGTCCTCTGACCCCAACACATGCTGTGACACATATGTGTTTCCCTCCAGAAGTAAAAGTAAATAAATAGACACATAATTTTAAAGATAAATGAACACAACAAGAAAGAGACTAACAGGCATGAGAGAGCAAATCAACAATAGGCATGAGGCTGTCTCAGCTCCCAGGTCCTCAGATCTCCTTGCTGCCCATGGTGGTTAGCAACCAGGGAAGGTGAAGGAACAACAGGAGTCTCTGAGACAGACGTGCTGGCTGCATAGCAGCTCTGTGGTCATGGGCACATGGCCCTTTCTGCACCTGGCATCATCATCTGTAACATGGCTTCACGGTAGCCGTGGTCCCCTCCAGGAGCCGACTGTCCTGGGGCCGGTCAGTCCAGCTGGTTGCATTTGCATGATTCTGCCTGTGGCTAAACCAGAACCAGTGAAGGGAGCGGCCGTCCTGGACAGCAAAGGGATGCCAACGTGGAGAGTGTTGGCAGGAGGAGTGCAGAAGGAGGTTAGCTGGAGAAAAGAAGGGGAGAAAGGGAAGTATGGGGGAAGGTGGCATGTTGAACCCACCCCAACACACACTTGTATACTAGATTGGGAAGCTGAGGGCCCAATAGGCAGAGATGAAGCAGCTGCACAAATAGAGGTAGGAAGCTCTGGGCCATTTCTCTACCCTTCGTTTCCAGCCCCAAGGCCTTGAAACCTGAAGCTCGGCCCTCACCGAGTCCTTCCTTCAAGGACCGCACTCCTTGCACTGCATCCCAAGGAGTAACAAAAAAAAAGGGGCAATGGCCTTAGGGCCCTGGTATGATCAATGATAGACTCGAAGCCATCTTCCCAACCAGCACAAGCAATCATCGCATGCTGTGGCCCTAACAAGAGAAGCCAGTATTTATGGATGATCAGAACACAGCTCCAGTGACGCACAGAGGGTGACCCACTGCAGGCCTCCTAGGAGGTGGGTCCCTGTGACCAATTAGATGCCCTGGTGACAGGCGTGTTTCCATTACTAAGAGCTAACTGCACTTAATATGTGCTCAACGGGCATTATCTCATTAAGTATTTGCAATCCTGTGAGGTATATGTTATTTACCTCCACTTAATTGTCTCATTTCAGAGATGATGAAGTAGGCTGTGGGAGGTGGAGTCATTTGCCCATGTCCCGGAGCAAGCAGGGACCAAGCCTGGGTGGGTCCCTGGGACTCTGAAGCCCATGCATTTAACTACATGCGTAGTAACTTCTACCCTAGATGTGGAATAGAAATGTATGTCTCCTTCTTGCTTTGACTTCCTCTCTAGTAGGAAGTCTTTCCTCTCAGGACTCTCATGAAAGGGTGTGTTCAAGGCCAGCTGACCTCCCCTATGGTGGGTTAAGTTATTCTGTATAGAAAGACTGTGCCTGCTATTTTCGATATTTTTTTAAATTTGTATTTATTTCTGTATGTGTATCAATGTACTGTCTGCATGCAGGTCTGTGCACCCGTGTCGTGCAATGCCGCGGAGGTCAGAAGAGGGTCTCGGATTCCCCTGGAGCTGAAGTTCTCCTGGAATTGGAGTTTCAGACGGCTCTCGGCCGCCATGTGGGTGCTGGGGATCGAACCCGGGTCCTCTGTAAGAGCGGTCGGTGCTCTTAACCGCTAGGCCATCTCTCCAGCCCCTATTTTCGATATTGAATGCACTTGTCAGACCAGCCTCAATAAGTAAAATCTCCATTACCTTTACAAGTAAGAAACACATGAATGAATAGGTCTGACTGACAGGGCACCGTTATTTAAGGATGAGTTTGGGGTACAATTCCAAGTCTGAAACAAAGCCCATACAGAGATGTGGAACCCTGGGCACTCCTATAGCACATTCTTACCCGATCCTCAGTAGTTACCAGGGAGGCCTGCACATCCATCCCACTGGTAAAGCTGGTCTGAGACCTGGACCAGATCTTGGTGCTTTCTGTACCAAAGCAGGCTGCATGTGGACAGAGCAGACTGCTCTCCGAACTGTCTCAGATCACATGGGAGAGTTTGGCCAGATGGTGCAGTATTTTCAGAGGATGACAGAGTGCTCTGCCACAGAAGGACTGAGGGGAGCCTGGGGATGTTGACCCAGGGGGACAAGTACTTGAGGCTAATTTCTGAATGAATTTTATACAAAGCTCTACCTCCAAAGACTCTAGGGTTTTCTGTTTTGTTTGCTTTTGGATTGTGTTTGGTCTGGTTATTGAGACAGAAGCTCACCATGTGGTCCAGGCCTCACGGACCCGTCCTTTCCAGCTGTGTGCCGCCAGGGACAGCTCAAAGCCTCACTCTTTTTGTTGTTGTTTGTTTGTTGACACAGGGTCTCCCTGTAGCTCTAGCTGGCCTGGGGCTTTATATGTAGACCAGGCTGTCCTGGAAACCACAGAGATAACCTGCCTCTGCCTCCTGAGTTCTGGGATTAAAGGGGAGCACTACCATGCCCAGCTATTGTTTTTGTATTTATTTATTTATTTATAATTAATTTATTTTTGAGGCAGTGTCTCCTATAGTCCAGGCTGGCTTCAAAATTGATACTAACTGCGGATGATCTTGAACTTCTCATCTTCCTTGCCTAGCCAACATTGTGATTACCAGGCCTGTGCCACCAGCCCTGGTTTAATGTGGTGTAAGAATCACACCCAGGGCTTCCTGCGTGCTAGCCAAGCACTCTACCAACTGAGCTGTATCCTCAGCTCTCAGAGTCTCATTCTTTGATTTAGGATCTACTTGGAAATAGTTCAGCTATCCAAATAAGCCAAACTGAACAAGTCAGAACAACTGAACTCCACAAAGACTGGCTACCTATGCCAGTGGTCGATGAAGGTGGCACACTGGGCTAATCTGGGATACAGGAGGTTTGGGTTTGTGCAATGAGCAAAAACTTTCCACCAATACCAACTTCTGGAAGAGTGGAACCTTCCATGAACACTGACATCCCAAAACTCTAAAGGTAGGAAAGTGAGACGGCCCCTAGAGGGAGCTTCTTGCCCAAGGAGGTTTCTAGGATCCCTAGTCAACTGAAGACCTGACTTGAAACACAAGAATAAGAACCTCGGAGCTACACAAGCGAATCCTGCCCTTGTTGTGGCCCTTGAGTGCAACCCGCCCTCCCCTTCCCGCCCCTGGGCTTCCTGAATGAGTAAAGAAGTTCTAAACCAAGCTTGGAACAATGAAGAAATAAGAAATCAAGATGTCCACATTCCAGGGCAGCTTGTGTAAGGCATGATGGGCAGGCGTCAGGTTGCGTGTTTAGTCCCCTTCTGACCCCTCCTGGGATCAGAAGGATGTAACCCTCCTATCGTCCACAGGACGGGTCCATGTCAAAGTTCGTTTCTGTTTCCTTCCATCCACTGGTCCCCCAAGTGGAGGAGGCCCGGGCTTCCCTGGGGACTTAAGTGAACACTTGATTGGGTTTTTCATGACTTAGTAATTCAACCTGGTCAAGAACTTTTCAGAGATGCATAATCTGTCTGTGTGGCTCAAACTTCCAGTGTAACTCTGGGTAATTGTGATCTGGGCTTGGATCTTTTCTTCTGCAAGGCAGAAGCTCCTTGTACACTTCCAGATGTTATGTATATGTAGCACCTCGAGGTCCTAACCCAGCACACGGCTGCGTGGATGGATGCATGGACTGAATGGGTGAGCACACTGGCTGCTTCACCAGACCTTGCATGTCTGAGCAATAATTTAAGAATAATAACGCAGCCGGGCGTGGTGGCGCACGCCTTTAATCCTAGCACTTGGGAGGCAGAGGCAGGTGGATCTTTGTGAGTTCAAGGCCAGCCTGGTCTACAGAGCGGGAGTTCCCGGACACGCTGGGGCACAGGGAGCACACGTATCAAAAAGACCAAAAAAAAAAAAAAAAAAAGAATGCAATCTGAGCCTAGAGGGGCTCATGAGTCAATGTAATTCTTTTGCTATAATAAGCCCTGGTGAAGCACAGGACCAAAGACCAGGCTGTGAAGTACTGTAGCTTCTTCTTAGAGAATCCAGTTGTCCAGAGAGCAGTAATGATGCAAGCAGCTAGAACCAGCACCTGGCTGACAAGCTCTTACCAATAGGTTCCCTGGCCTGAGTGTGTCTGCCTAAGGTTGGTATTAAAATGATTCTGGGATTGCTAAGCAAACACACACTTCTAGGGAAGGGAATTTTGGAGTTACTGTATCTTAGGTGACATCTTAAATAAGGGTGGCCTTTTCCTTTGTTTCTTTGATCTGAGACAGGTTCTCACATAGCCCAGGCTGGCCTCAAACTCTCTGTGTAGCAGAGGATGACCTTGAATTTCTAATCCTCTTGCATCCTTGTCCCGAGTGCTAGGATTATACCAGCACACCTGATTTATGAAGTGATGAGGATTTAATCTAGATTTGATATGTGCTATGTAGGCACTCCACTAACTGAGTTCAAGGCCCCAGCCTGGGTGATTATTTGTGTGTGTGTGTGTGTGTGTATTTGTGTGTTATGCATATGTGTACATATATGTGCATTGTATGCATACCTGTACATACAGATGCATGCATGCATCCATGTGCTCCCATAGAGGCCAGTGGAGGATGTCAGGTGTCCTCCTCTAAAGAGTTGTTTATGGGGCTGGAGAGATGGCCTAGCGGTTAAGAGCGCCGACCGCTCTTACAGAGGACCCGGGTTCAATCCCCAGCACCCACATGGCGGCCGAGAGCCGTCTGAAACTCCAATTCCAGGAGAACTTCAGCTCCAGGGGAATCCGAGACCCTCTTCTGACCTCCGCGGCATTGCACGACACGGGTGCACAGACCTGCATGCAGACAGTACATTGATACACATACAGAAATAAATAAAAAATTTAAAAAAAAATAAAAAAAAGAGTTGTTTATTATAAAGCTGACCTATTGAGGATAACCTGCATAAGGAAGGGGCAAGGCCATTGGAATAGAATCCCGAAGCTCTGAGCCAGCTCTGTGGCTCCAACTGCCACAAGCTCTTTGTCTTTACTTTTTCATCCGAGAATGGGGGAAATGGCACAAGTTCCAGAGGAATATTATGGAGCTGAATCAAGTTAAAATGCATAAATGGTAGGAGTAGTCGATGCTGTCTAAGGTGGATTATCACCAGTTCTGAGCTTCTGAGGGTAATCGTTTCCTATGGAATCCCCAGAGGGGACTTTGTGACAGTGTCAAATTCAGCACTTAACGAGGAGCATACAAGACTTCCTACCTTACTTCAAAATCTTGGGGAAGACACACAGTCATCAGGACACTATGTCCTTGGGCCTCAGAACTTCCACCAAACCTCCACCAGTGGACACAGACCTCTAGGCCGTTCCCAGAGTGCCGTGTGCTGCACTTTCCTTCTCTGCCTTCTCATCACTTCTGGACCTGGGAGTGAAAGTAGAGACGGGACATAGAGCTATCCCTCAGCCTGGACAATGCTCTACCTCTCTTTTGTTTATATAGAACCTTAAAGACTGGGCATGGTAAGCCACACCCATAATTCCAGCATCTAGGAAGTGGAAGCAGGGAGTTTAAGACCATCTTTGGCCATATAGCAAATTTGAGGCTAGCCTGTGCTGACACAACACCCTGCCTCAAAAACCAAAATGAAGCAAAATAAAAAACAAACATAAGATCTCCTTAAAAATACTTCCTCCTAGCTGGGTGTGGTGGCACATGCCTGTAATCCCAGCACTTGGGAGGCAGAGGCAGATGGATCTCTGTGAGTTCAAGGCCAGCCTGGTCTATGTAGCGAGTTCCAGGACAGCTGGGGCTCCAGGGAAACCCTGTCTCAAAAAGACAGAAAAAAAAAAATTCCTCCTCTTACCCCTCCACCCCATCACCACATACCACACATGTACACAAAAGCTTTCTCCTCTTCTTCCAGTTTTGTGGAAGGTTCAGAAAGATGCAGTGATTCTGAGTTTTCCCAGATGAAAACTGTGCTGTTTTCAGTCTTTGGTTAAGGAGCCCCTGGTGTCACCTTAGTTTCTAGAAAGGCGGTGGGACTGCAGCTATCTTAAACTGTATCGAAATGGCTCAGCATCCCCATGGTGTTTCCTGGAAACAGAAAGGAATTAGCAGAAAGCAAGTCACTGGGGCTCCATAGAAACAGTGGGTAGTTTACAAAGCAAGGTGAAAACACTTCTGGGGGAAGTGTATCCATGGCAAATGGTTAGGCAGATGTGGAAAATCTGAAGAAAGAACAGCCATGCTCATTGCAAAACAAGGGCAGCATCCAACCTTTGTCCTTACTAGAAGTGAAGCGATGGGTGGTCGAAGGTGGTGAGGAAAACCATCTCAAAGAACATGTGCACATAGGACAGGAAAGGAGGCTGCGCTGGACCTGCATCAGGAGTCTGAACTCTATGCTAAAATGGGCAATACATGTGTGGGCCTATGACTCCTCAGGGAGAGAGAGAGAGAGAGAGAGAGAGCTGGTCTTGAATGCCCGATCTTTCTCTTCCATCCACTAAATGCGTGCCACTGCGCTCAGCTTCTATGATTGGATTCCTTTGTGTCATCAATGTGCTGTTTCCTAGAAACTGGACTAGACTGACTGAAGCCTATCCATGCTTGTCACATTCTGTGGTCTAAGAGAAGTATGAATTTGTGTGTGTGTGTGTGTGTGTGCATCTGTGGTACTTGTATGTGTGTTTATGTGTGTGTGTGTGTGTGTGATTGTGGTATATGTGCACATGTATAGAGGCTAGAGGAAGATGTCAAGTGCCCTGCTCTACCATCCTTCATATTATTCCTTTGAGACAGGGTCTCTCACTGAACCTGGCCAGCAAGCCCCTGCGATCCTCCTGTCTCTGCTCCCCACAGCACTGGGGTTATAGGTGTATGTGGCCAGGCCAGGTTTTTTTTTTGTTGTTTTTTTTTTTTTTTTTGGTAAGGCATGCATTCAGTGAGATTACTGAGAAAATGGACGGTCAGTTCGTAGTTGAAAAGGGGTGCAGGATCAATCTTAATCGCTTATTCAAGTTGTTTCAAATGGTTAATCTCTTGGACCAATATGAATACCCAAATACTGGCATAGTGTCAAGAATGCTCTCCTACTGAGCTAAACAGTGACCACACACCGTGCATTTATTTGTTTATTTTGGACACATAAGGGATTTTAGCTGAGAGATAATGTTGGCTCTGCGATGAATAGTTGTGCCCTTAGAGAATTCACAATGTAGCCAAGGTAGCTTTAAGCTTGGATTCTCTACCATGAATTCAAAAACTCTCAAGGTAGCTGAATAATTAAGGTCGTCTAAACCTCGTCCACTAGCCTGGCTTGGATCTCATGCTCCTTGTGTAGACCATCACCCTTTCATTTCAAGAATATATATTGGGTTTCCCGTCACAGGAATTTAATTGATCCGCTTTCAGCAAGGGCTCGGTGTCCTGATGGACGTAAGTGGTCCTTCCCAATATAAGAAAGTTTCTACCCTAAACGAGATCATCAATCAAAATGCTTTCCCTCCTAACCTTTGAGACAGTTGGGGGCTAATGCGTTGGAAGACATTGTGTCTAAGGATTAGCAAGTGTGAAGGGGCTAAATGTTGACCTATTGGTTAACCATTTATCTATTGAGTGATTTGCAACTATTCTCTTATTGAAATTGTAACAGTAAGAATTATCATTGAAGGATATGATGCTAGACACTCAAGGAGCTAACCATTATAGAGTGCATCCTAACAAGCTGGGAATCAGCGCTCTCCTTTCATAATGGCGTACTTGCCTGGATAATGCGCGTTCCATTCTTTCTCTTTTTTTTTTTGGTGGGTGTGTGGCGAAGTTAAACGCCAGGGTCGAATCTATGGGTAAAGGTGGCCTAAGAAGCATCTTGTGCTGAGTTACACTTGAGAACCCCAGTTCTCATTATCAGTGTGCTTAGTGCATTTATTGTACATTTTTGCCTGCTGCATAGCACATCCTGAAAGTTAGCTTTTTCATATGTTTGAACTTGAGGATAATTTTTTTTCAGTATTGATTTTATCTTTATTCAATTATTCTTCTTTAAGAATAATTGTTTTTGGGGAGAAGGAGTGTGTGAGAAAGAGGAAATCTGTTATGTTAACTAAGGGGGATCTTTATGTGTATTGTATGAGTGTTAGTAACTTGGTGTTTTTTAGGTCGTAGGATAGTAGTGCAATGACTGTCGATGAAAATTCCGGATGGTCAGTGGCTATGCTCATCCAGATGCCCATAAGAAATGGAGTAGGGTGCAGAGTACCTCGTGGAAGAAGCAGCTGAGTGACTTGCTTGTTTAAAAATTATCTGTTGTATAAGATTTTAGTTTTGATCTTTTTTTTATGTTTTTTTGATTTTTTTAGTTTTTTTTTTGTTTTGTTTCGATGAAATGGTTGGTCAGGAGTTTGCTTTCTGTAATGGACCTCCAGTGGTCTGGATACGTCAACCGTTGTAGATGGAAAGAGATAGACCCATTCGCTGGACCTGGTGAGTACGTCCTGATCAGAAGATTCCGAGTCTAACGGCAACCTGAGCTTAAAACGAATTTGGTTTCTTAGACGTCACCACGTATGATGTTGATGGTTGTAGCTGGTGAACATAGCTATAACGGAGTGTGTATTCTGCAGCTGTAGTGGAAGCCAGTGGTAGGTGTGAGGGATGATGGTTTGAAGGGAGGAGGCACTGATTCCTAAATCATGATCGCTGGAGATGCACATCGTCTCCAGACCCCTTGTGGGATAAGTAGAGAGACATGTTGTGTGTGCGCAAGGAGTGTGGGAGGTAGTTATCCAATTTATGCCACCATGTGCGTGATCTGTTGGAGGTTTGAAAGGAGTTGATGTCTGAGATCCGATGAGGATCATTCAAGATCCGAGAAGGTATTGTGGTGTCAGCTGCTTGCGTTGGCAAGGCACCTGATAGGCTGATGCCGAGCCATCTATGCCAACCCTTTCAGGAATTATTGGCTTGAGTTATGATCCATTCATAGTACTATGTAGACTGGTTATTGTTCAGTGACACAAATTGAATGACATACAATTGCTTTGGAGATTTACGATTGTACTACTTTTCTGGGATCTAACTGAGGGTGACTTTGGTCCGTCATCACGACTTTATTCTGGAGTGTAAATCGATAGGGTAGTTCAGCTCTTAGGATACGATATGTATTGGTGAAGGAGATTTGAAAAAGGTTTCACTGAGCTGATTGGGGATAGTGGTTGTGAATTTGCAGCATATTAAGAGTATGGAGTAATTTTGCAAATTGTTTTTTATCGCATTTTGTAGTTTCATGGCACGTCATTCATTTTGTTAGAAATGCATTTGTACTTCCGAATACTTCACTGAGATTTCACAAGAAGATGTGATTTATCGTTAGTGGAAGAAACAATCGGTATATGGTTTGATTTAGTGAGAAGCGATCTGCATGTGCACGAGGTAGCAAAAGAGAGATTATGGACCTTAAGAAAGCCAAGGTGCAACCCAAGTAAGATATCTTGAGGTGTGCGGTTTTATATCTGAACCGGAAGAGAAGAGTCTCTACATTTAGGGCTGTAGATAGCCATAGGCCCTTCTATTGCCCATATCGCCCTCATCAGTTAGTGGTTGCGCCACATAATTGTGGCATCAGGGGGACCCATCGTATATGTCTTTAAACGAGGCACTCATGATAGTGTCGCTCTGCTGCACTTCGACTTAAGAGTTGGTACTGATGTTTAAGGTAGGATTGAGTAGCACGGCAGTTTATGTTTGGGTAGCTTGTAGCCATTAGCAGAAACATGGCACAGCGCGGTCCGGTGTACTTCTACTATGTGGAAGAGGAAGATGGCGAGTGTAAGTTTGACCTTCGTTCGACTGATTGTCAATTGAGGTATAAATCTTGGTTTGTATTATTTGGACAAAGTGGTGAACCATAGAAGACGAGGAATTGTATAACCGTGTTGTTATGTTATTGCATCTCATGAGATTTATGTGTATGAATATTTTTTTATTTTTTGAAGTCGCATTCTGAGACAGATGGAGGATCTCACACTGAAAGTTAGAGGCTCATCCACTGTCCTGGAACTTCGGGGATCTGGTTGTACGAAGTGCCTGGAATCAACCAATGACCTTCCGTCCCTTTTCTGCTGAGAAAGTGCCAGGATTAAATGCGTGCACCAATCCTCGAACGACTCCGAGGCAATCTTATTAGATTTTTGATTTTGAGTCTTATTTATGTTTTTATGGCTCATACTCAGACTAAGGTCATTCTCTCGCATAGATCGTGAGAGAGAGGGAAATCCGATTACAATCGAAGATGCATAGAGCAGTATAGTCGAGCAAAGTCAAACGATGTAAGCCCGAAGGCTTTCACGCAAGGTCTGAGAGAGAGATGATAACGGTTGCTACTTGACCTCGTGTCTTATGGTAACTTCGATGAAATGATATTAATGTCAGCAATGATGGGTTGAAATCATGCAGTCAGAGATAACATTATCTTCTAAGTTAAGATCCATAACTAAGAAATGACCCTGAATGATTCGTAGGATCATAGCTTTAATTTAACTTGTAAACTATATATGTTAAATAGGTATATCGACAATGTTATAAATCCTTAGTAGAACTGCTATTGAGAGAGCAGGATCCCATGTTTCTATATATGCATTGATAGTAAGTGAAAAAACGGAACAGGATTTGTTGTCTTGTGCCGAAGCGATACTAAATGATATCACATTTGTCTGCTCATACCAGCTTTGGAGGGTACCTATACGCACAGTGTCGATACTTTTTTATGTTCTCATAATTTATTAATAATAATGAATGCAAATTAAGTCAGATGATCACTATCACTACGTCTTCAGTCTAGTGGGGTTACCAATAAAGTAATTAAGAGTGCCGCTTGCAGGAGGGTCCGGGAAAAACAAATATTGCTGTTTAGGTCACTAAATAAGTTTAAATTAAGGTGGGTTTGCCTTCCAAATAGTCAAGTTTTATGATGATCAAGGTCTAAGATTCGTTCCTTGCTTTTGCAATAAGGTATACATAAAGTGAGCAAATTATTATAAGTATGACTAAATATTAAGGATAGTATTAAGTATACGAACATTGAATTACTTGGGGGAATGAAAAGGGAATATTCAATAGTGTCTTCGAGGGAGCCTGGAGAGAAGATGGGAGACTCCAAGCAGTTAAGAGCGACGACCGCGGGTGATGTTCGTATCAGCCAGAGGAGACTGAACGAGATTGCGAGGTATGCCCTTGTTCAGCTACTCACTATGGCGGATCCGTAGAACAGCGTTGGGTTGAACTCCAACTATCCAGAAAACTCCTATTTTCCTATAGGGTTATTATTTCGAGATGAGCGGGTTTTGCGTCTTTTTCTGAGCGTCATTTTGTCAGCGAACTAATCTGAGAGCATCTATGATGGGTTGCAATCATAGAACCTTGTCATTGGTCTAATAGATAACCTATTTGATAATATGTGTTTTTATACTAATTTAGTATCTATATGATATAATATCTTTCCATATTCTTTGCGATGAGAATCCGATGATAATCATAAAGAGAGAGAGAGAGTCTAAAAGAAAAAAAGAACAAGACTATCTTAAGAAAATAAATGATACGAGGTGTATACGTTGAATGCGTGGAAGCGACAGGTGTGTGATGAGTCAGTCGGCAAAACAGCACATGAATGTTTTCCGTTTAGCTTTGTCTGTAGTAGGCAGAGCTATAAAACGTTTTATTTTTATATTTGTTTATGTGTATGAGATGTACTAGTTCTGCATCGGCGACGGAGTTGTGTAGACCGCCCTGTCCAAGTGCACAATTGCGGCGGAAGGCTCCAGACGAGGCGTCGGATTCCCTAAGGGAGCTGGATTACTTGCGACTGGAATTGGTAGTATGCGAGCAGACCAGTTACGGTACGGGCTCGACAAGCCGCCAGATTCGATTGCGTGCTAGACTGATCGTGAGAGACGATACGAACAAGGTACTGGCGAAAAGAAGCCAATTGCCGTGCGTCTTAACCGATTAGGATCATGCCTCATCCAGTCAAAGAGCGAGTCCACTAACTTCCTTGCCGAAGCTTTTTTCTACAAGCTTTGAAAAACGAAAACGTGTCTAGAGAGACAGAAAAAAAAGAGAAAAAGAGATGCCTGCTAATAAGTAATGTTGGTAAAACTTCAAAGTTTTGTGGGCAGACCCCGTTGGTAACCAAGTGAAAAGAGAAAGACGCTGTCAATTTGTGCTACAGATAAGAATGATTACAGGAGGCAAGCTGGTGCCAATCATATTTCACTCTAAATAAGCAGACTTTTACACATATTAAGCAGAAAGTTACATCGAGTTGATCATGGATTTTAACATAAACATGTACTCTAATCATGCGATCATGGATAGTTTAAAGTTAATTGTTGGTAACTGACGTGCAGAACAAATTTGAATTATCCTAAAACAAGTGGACATTAGTCCCATGGTATTAAAATACTGTATTGTAGATGCGACCCCAACAAGAGGCGGTATGCAGTGTTGGTGTGACCTTCCAAGAATGAATGGGATTGTAAAATTCTACTCACGAGGGAGAACCATTCTTGCCAGCTACAAATGATCAACCAACATGTGGATGTATCGGAAGTGAACAAATGGCAATAGGCGGTAGGAAAAAATCCAGCCTCAACCCATGTGGTTGTACATTCATGGGAGCTGATGATTCCGTAAGATCAAATGAAAAAGGTAGTGCCAGTTTTGAAGGAGTAACAACCACAGTAAACGTCCCTGCTTCCGGGAGAGATGGAAAGAGGTTGATCAGATACATCGATCTCATTGCCACCACTATCACTATCCGCCCAATATTGGAGATAGGTGGAGTTCTCATTGCGGGGGCCGAAAAATGAAACAGCTTTATGATCTGCTAATTCAATCTACTTTTATCAGGGTATGTGTATCGAACAGGGAAATAGATGACTATGGACTCTTTTGAGCCATCTCGGTGTTATGTCATATTATTTGGTTCTCTTATGAAATAGGTAATGGCTGCGAAAATGAGAATAATTGAAGTAGCGAGCCCTTAGTACTGATCTAGGAAATACCTGTATAAGGAAGATATCCTAGTGGCAAAAGTCACCCCAACGTCATGTGATCAAACCCCTTCAGGCTAGCTGTAAAGATCGCGTATGAGCTGAAGAGTCAGCTGTATGAGAGTGGGGACCTCGACAACCTTGAGGGCTGAAAGTGAAAGCGAAACGTGGGCGTGACAGATGATTAGTAAATATGGCAAGTTTGACGGATCTATGAGACGTAGCCCACTTGCGAGAGAGGGAGTCGAGTCTTATTGAAATGAGTCCCATACATGAGATGCACTTTCTACTGATGATATATGATACGCTGACTTTCGGACATTTAGTGAATGTGAGGATACGAAGGAAAGGATGCCATAAATAGATGGTCTTCCGATGCAAGCTTCGATGAAGGATCCAAATAGAACACTCTAGCAATTCACCTGGAATCTGATGAATTTAGTCAGGATTGTAAACCAGAGGAGGTGCTTGTAAGATCAAAACTGGAATCTATGCAATCACAGGCATCGTGATGTTGTTTAATGTTGGTTGGTTTGAAGTTTTCTGAGAATGGGTGAGTCCATGTACAGTGAAGTTCCTTTGTTTATTATTTTAGTGTAAATTTGTCTTATATGTTATTGTAATGTGTATGAATAGTACTGTCTGCATGCAGTCTTTGCACCCGTGTCGTGCATATGCCCGCGAGACTGGGGAGAGGTCAGTCAAAGAAGGGAGGTCTCTGTGATTCCCATGGGACAACTATGAGTTACTCGCGGGAATGTGGGCGTTTCAGGGAATTCTGGAATTCTGTGATCCAGTCGTGTGCTTGGCGTGCACCTGAGGAGTGTGGAAAGAGGCGAGACCCGGGGTCCTCTGTAAGAGCGGTCGGACGCTCTTAACCGCTAGGCAGTGATCGTTCATCTGCTCCGCCCAGCAAAGTTGAATGTTCTAAAGCGCTGAGTCATCATCTCATAAACACCAAAACTTTATTTATTAATTTTTTTTTAAAATATTTCCTGTATGACTGATTGATAATGGTACTGGCTGACCCTGTGTCGTGCGGAATGTCCCGTGCGGGGACAGAAGTAGGTTTCGGACATCCCTGTATATGGAGATGCGCTAATAGGGTCACCGTGTCTCAATTAAGTGATCGAACGCTGGGTCGTGCGCTTATAGAGGCGGTCGGGCGTCGTCTTAAAACCGCTAAAAACGTATCTAGGCCCAAAATCTTTGTGTTTAAAGACAAGGTCTCATGTATCCGAAGGTGATCTACTTGTGTATCCAAGAACGATCTAACTCACGCCCCTCTTGTTCCACCTCCTGAGGCATTGGAGTCGAGATCAAAAGTTGCAAGACATGACATAGACATTAAAACAGATTGAGATGGGGAATGGACATCAAACGCGAGGTGGAGGGGAAAGAGAGAGGGATTGGATGATGGCAGCGTGACATGAGTTAAAGATAATTAGATAAAGGTGATAATGGATGAATATTCGATTGAGTAAGTGGACGCGATACATGAAAAGAGATTCAAGAAGCGTTCCTATAGCATGACTTAGAGGCCACCCATGACAACCCGACAACAATAATAGCACTGTGCGATAGTTGATGACGATGCTTGATGGAGGATGGTAAAGTCAGTAAGTGGGAATAAAATAGCACGACTACAAATAGGGAAAAGAATATTATCGTGAATGTTGGTAGGATAGAAAGGTGATATATGTCAGGAGAGTTTTTAGAATATGATGCTTGCATAGCAGTCGAATGAGGGAGAGTGATGGATGAACACAGAGCGGGGAGAGATGAAGTACTGAAGTGGAGGTATGAATCAGATAGTGAGAATTCTAGGATGATGTCGCAATAAGTGTAGTACGGATTTGATGTGAGTGCAAATGATCTATAGTACATTGAAGTGTGGAAGATACATGAGCTATTTTAAGTAAGAGATGATGCTCTCTCTTTAGTATTATGCTTATTGAGTGGCAAGTATTTTGTGGGAAGGAGGCTTCAGAAGGTGAAACGATGCATGAGTGAAATCTCTGGTTATGTTTTCCCAGATGGAATAGACTGTGCTGTGCTGACGGATAGTTGATTTCAGTCGTTAATGGGGTATAATAGGATGTGAGGACTCGCAGATCCTGGGTAAAGTCACGCAGAGACTTGGTATGAGTTTCTAGAAATGAGGAAGGAGGACCGGGGTGGGAGTTACCTAGCACTAGAAAGGCTTATAGGGAAAGGATGATGCTTAAATGCTAGATCGGTAGGACATTTAGGGTCAATAATATTAAGTTAGTGAGGTTCACGAGCCTGTGGGTGTAATGATCGGGTGGGTAGAAGTTCGTTCCAAATTTGGTCTGGCAGCAATTGTTACACCACAGACCATGGAGTGGTTTTCCCCGGGAATAAGACAGAAAGGACAGAAATCTGTATTGCGAGTTTCTAGAAGACAGGAGGAGGGTGGACATAAGCTCATCGCAGAAGGCATATGAAATAAAAGAGTCATGATGATCGGATGTCGATTTACTTTAGAGTATGAGTGGACTTGCCAATGGAATATTTGGGGATAATATCGAAGTTGGGGCTTGTGAGTTTTATTTTCATACGTCATGCTGACTTGATGATAGGATAGAGATTAGCAGGATAGCAATGTTGGAAACAATTTCTATCTGGTCTGATGGTAGATGATGTGCCATTTAGTACCAAATTGATTGTACTTTGTCAGTCCGTGATAGGTTGATGGAGCGAAGTAGAAGGAAGTGATATCAAGAGTGATGGTAGTGTTTCATGTCCGAGAATTATGGCACTTCAATGTGATGATTTGGCAGCTGGCCTTGGTAAAAAATTCTTGCTGGGGATTTTAAGTAATGCACCAGATTAAAGATCATGTCAAGATTGATTGGTGCGATAAGAGATAGATGGTTTAGTGAGGAGCGGGCGTTGGGGGCGGAGTGATGTCGAGTGATGTGGTGAGGGCAGTGTGGAAAAATGGACTGAAAGAAAAAGGTGGAACAGTAGGAGCAGCATGAGGTTAAATATGTTAGTCGTACATTGAATGATAACAACGGGGACATGTCAGTGATCCAGAAACGAGCTGGCGACGATGTGATATCGTTGGATTCTGCATGTAAAGTTCCAGGTGATAGACTAGGCTGTAAAAATTATAATTAAATCGGTCGAATGATGATGATGGTGAAAATGAATGATGTCAGCGATGTTAGGAGGTGTAAGATGAGGTCGTGAGTATGAGTTCGATGAGACTGGGAATGTAGGAAGAGGAGGAATGTGGGTATGTCACGTGGTAGGATGCGGTGAGCACCCAGATGGTGTTTGGTGGGATATTTACGGTAACTGATTGGAGGGACGTGTTTGTAGTGGGGGTGATGACAAGTGTGGAAGGGTGGATGTAAAGATGTCAGTAGTGATGTCAGTTATGAGGTTATGAGAGTGGTGATGTCAGTGTTGATGTCAGTTTTGAGGTGATAACAGTGATGATTTCAGTGATGAGTCAGTGATGAGGTGTATACGTCAGTGAATTAATGGTATTTGATGTCAGCAATGACAAGTGATCATGTCATTTGATTGTGATGTGATGTGAGCGTCAGGTTTGGGAGATTCAGTGATGATAGGTTGAGGATGATCGTAAGGGGAGGTATGTAGTGATGAATGTTTGGAATTTGATAAATGGAAGAGGAGTTTCATGATGTACTTAGATGATGTTGATGAACATGCGGAAAGAAGGAGGATGTTGATTATGTCAGTGATGAATGTGATAAGGTAATGAGCATTGATGATCTGAGGTGATAATGACTGTTTTTTCAAGCGGATGTTTGGTAGAATGAGTCAGGGGGGAGGGATGTGATTAAGTTCATGAATGATGGTGATTTGTCAAGTGATAATTGTGATAATATGATGCAGGCAATGATGGGTGAAAAGCGATTCAGCATGATGGGGTGATTGTGATTGAATGCTGGAGTGAGTGCGATAGTGGGAAGGAGGATTTTGCCCAAGTGATGATGGTGGGTTGACGTCAGTCGGTGATGAATGGTGATGATGTCAGTGATGAATTAGGGGATGAATCAGGGGACGATGGTGGTTATGTTTGTGATGATTGTGATGGGTATATGGAAGCGGACAATTGGTGAATGACTTCATTGTATGAGGTGTGATTCTGTGAATGATGCGGTTGATAAGATAGGAGGTAGCATGTTGGGCTGTCGTGTGAAGGCGGTGCCGGAGTTGAGAGGAGGTATTGGTGTTGTGGGTTGGGTTAAGTGTTCATCGGTTTTTTTGCTTCAGAGAAGGAAGAGATTGCAATGCACAACTTCTTTCTTCGGGTCCGTATAGTGTTAGTGTGCTTCAATATTTCATTATATTAGGGTCACAAATACACTGGAAACACGCTCCAACCACAGACATCATTATGCATTCGCTGACTCATATCTCCGCTCAAATCACGGGAGTCAAACCATCATTCACTGGGGCAATCCCTTCCCTGGGTCCTTACTTCACATATCACAGACTCATCCATTCATTGCGGACATCAATTTTCACACATTGCTGAATCATATTCAACTGACACTACATAAGACATTATCACCATCATACTGACTCTCATCTAACAGCTGAACGATTCATTAATCAGCCTATCATCATCATTGTCATAATATCTCTAGACATTTCACCATTCCCTTTCGCTCGCATCAACATAATCAGTGGCATCATATCTCTTACACATTATATTAACATTTCAGATATATTCCTCCCTTACAGATACCCATATCACTGATACAACTCGTTACCACATTTCACACTCATAATTGACATGGAATGTTTTCTGAAATATACTAAATCATGAAACTCACACGATCGCATCTGATATATACTGATCATCACAGAATTATATGAACACATCCATCACTATACTGAAATCTCATACTGAATTTTGTATCCATCTTTCCATTGTAGAACATCATGACAATCACCATCCTTTCCTACGATTGTCCTAGAAGCGTGGTTGAGGAACTCCCATCATCAGAGAAACACATGTGACCACATAGGACAGGAAAGTCCTCGCTCTAGTTGCCTCCCTTACGGTTCGCAACCCGCATTATGAACTGGACACCTGCTCGACATACCCACGGAGCTCTGATAGAAACACCTTTCCACCTTCACACATTCTTCTACTGATTAATGGCGCAATACATGTGTGGGAGCCTATGACCTCAGGGAGAGAGAGAGAAGAGAAGAGAGCTGGTCTTGAATGCCCGATCTTTCTCTTCCATCCACTAAATGCGTGCCACTGCGCTCAGCTTCTATGATTGGATTCCTTTGTGTCATCAATGTGCTGTTTCCTAGAAACTGGACTAGACTGACTGAAGCCTATCCATGCTTGTCACATTCTGTGGTCTAAGAGAAGTATGAAATTTAGTGTGTGTTGTGTGTGTGGTGTGCATCTGTGGTACTTGTATGTGTGTTTATGTGTAGTGTGTGTGTGTGTGATTGTGGTATGTGCATGTATAGAGGCTAGAGGAAGATGTCAAGTGCCCTGCTCCTACCATCCTTCATATTATTCCTTTTTGAGACAGGGTCTTCTCACTGAACCTAGGCCAGCAAGCCCCTGCGATCCTCCTGTCCTGCTCCCCAACACCACGGGGTTATAGGTGTATGTGGCCAGGCCAGGTTTTTTTTTGTTTGTTTTTTTTTTTTTTTTTGTATTTTCTGAGAGAGGGTCTCCCTTTGTCCAGCCTGTCTGGAGCCTCACTTGTAGAGCAGGCTGGCCTTTGAACTCACAGAGCTCAACTACCTCTACCGCCAAGTGCTGGGATTAAAGGCGTGTGCCACCACACGCCGGCTCATGTAGGTTTTTTTTTTTTTTTATTTTATTTATTTCTGTATGTGTAATCAGATGTACTGTCTGCATGCAGGTCTGTGCATTCCGTGTTCGTGCAAATGCCGCGGAGGTCAAAGAGGGTGTCGGATTCCCTGGACTGAAGTTCTCCCTGGAATTGGAGTTCCAGACGGTTTCTCAGCCGCCATGTGGGTGCTGGGGATCAAACCCAGGTCCTCTGTAAGAGCGGTCGGTGCTCTTAACTGCTAGGCCATCTCTCCAGCCCCATGTCAGGTTTTATGTGGGTTCTGGGATCCAAACACAGGTTTCATGTTCATGCAAGCCACTGCTCTTACCCACTGAGCCATCTCTCTAGCCTTAGAAACATGCTTTAAGTCAGAATTTGGTTTTGGGGGAATACCACAACCCAGCCCTTCACACTTCAGAAGAGTCTATCTACAGTGCCATATTTTTCCAGCTCTCACAACAGTGCTAGGGAAGGAAGGAGAAAGGAGACTTGGAGAACTATAAAAGTGCAGGTGGAGAACCACTGTGTAAAAACACCTCTAACCTGATGCTCGGAAAATTTTATATTTTTTTTAATAATATTATAAAAAGATGCTGCGCACTATTTTCTTTAATTAAATTAATTAAGTTAATTATTAATTTTTATGTGTATGAAATGTTATTGTCTGCAACTGCGGTCCTGCGCAAGTTCACCCGTGTGGTGCGATGCCGCGGAGGTCAGAAGACGGTCTCGGATTCCCCTGGAACTGGAGTTCTCCTGGAACCGGAGTCACAGACGGTTCTCAGCCGCCATGTGGGTGCTGGGGATCGAACCCGGGTCCTCTGCAAGAGCGGTCGGCGCTCTTAACCGCTAGGCCATCCCTCCAGCCCCTCGGAAGAAGTTTATGTTTGGCTTTAACATCTAGGGGTTGGAGAGTTGGCTCAGCAGTTAAAAGTACTGACTGCCCTTGTTTAGATTTCCAGTACCCACGTGGCAGCTAACAACCATCTGTAACTCCAATTCCAGGGGATCCAATGCCCTCTTCTGACCTCCATGGTTATTGTATGACACGGGTGCACTTATACACATGGAGACATAACAGTTATACCCATAAAATAAAACTAATAAATAAAATATGTTTTATAAAGCAGAAAGCAATGGCCAGCTCCTTTTGTCAATGTGGTTTTTCCACAATTATCTCTGAAAGACTTGAGGAGTGTATAGACAGAAAGGATGCGACCCACAGTATATGCCAAGGTTTGTCTAAAAATATTGTACACCTGTTCTGTGTTCTGCACAGTGGTCATATTTTGTCAGTGAAGTAAGTACTTACAATGCCAGGTGGAATGTGTTTTTCCTTCCAAGTCCTCAATGTTTTTCCCTTCTGTAAAGCGAACCTCTTCTCTTCTACCTACACTAAAATATAGCTAGAACCTTGACCCATGTGGCGTATCCATCACCAGAGCTGTTTTGTATCCACTCCTGTTCTTGGGCTAGTATTGTTTAAATAAGAACAACTACTATAACATTTTTCCTAACAGCATTGGCACTTTGATAAAGCAAATATTTTTTACTGTTCCCAGAAGGCAGTATACTGAGTTTAAATCAACTTGGCATGCTCAAGGAGTGCTGAACATAGCTTTCCCTCTGTGCCTCAAAACTAGAAACACAAACTCAGTGATATTTATTATCGTGAACAGAATAGCATTTGGGATATTGCCGTAGAGTTTTTAATTCTTTACAAATAACTGATTTGTGGGACTGCCATCCTGGATTCAGGTATACATTACATATGCACAGGCACAAACTGCTTAGCACACTAAGCAATGCTGCAGTACAGGGCACACCCTGCTGCATGATGCTAGCACGTGCTTGGCTCCATGAGCTGACTTGTTTGTCTGCACATCCTTTTCTAGGTACACCCCAGGAGCTGAGATGACACATGATGTGTGGAGGTCTAGTATTGGCCACTGGGAGGTGATGTCATGCAATGTAGGGGACTGTCTGTCCCAGACCTATATAAGCTGCTTGTTGCACAGAATAAATGGATTTGCACCTCTGGTGTGATCCCTGGGATGTTATTGGAGTAACCCTGTTCTGTACCTTCAGCCTGTTCAACCATGGGATCGGTGTCCCCGCACTGATTAAACAATAAGATGTTGATATTAACAAGACAGCTGGGCAAGGTGGCATCATGCCTGTAAACCCAGTATTTGGGAAGTTGATAGAGGCAGAAGGATCATCACAAGCCCAAAGCCAATCTTGTGCTGGATAGCTTTAGTTGTCAACTTGACACACCTGGGTTGAGGGCGCCTCAACTGGAGAATTGCGTCCATTGGACTGGCCTGTGGCCATGACTTTGGGGTATTTTCTTGATTGTTGTGTAATGTGGGAGGGCCCAGCCCACTGTGAGCTGGGCAGACTGTTGTGGATTGTATAAGAAAGCAGGCTGAGCATGGGTCAGAGCAGCAAGCCGGTAAGCCTGTGCTTCAGTTCCTACCTCCAGGTTCCTGCCCTGAGTTCCCACCTTGGGCTCCCTCGGTGATGAACTGTGACCTGAGAGATGTAAGCTAAATAAAACTTTTCCTCCCCAAGGTGGTTTTGGTCAGAGTGTTTTGTCATAGGGACTGAAAGCAAACTAGAACAGGCCTGGTCTACACAGTGAGACTCAGTCCCAGAAATTCCAAATCCAAACAAACCAAAATAACCAGAAGATAGATTTTCATTTAATTTTCTGATTTCAAAGGGCAGCAAACATGGCTGAAGTTATAAATTTTGTGACTTTTTTTTTTTTTTTGGGTCTTTTTGAGACAGGGTCTCCCTGTAGCCCCAGATGTCCTGGAACTCACTCTGCAAACCAGGCTAGCCTTGAACTCACAGAGATCTGCCTGCCTCGGCCTTCCAAGTGTTAGGATTAGAGGCGTGCGCCACCACACCTGGCCGAATTTTGTAACTTCTAAAAACTGTGATGCTTTAAGGACACATGTGATAATTTCACTGAAAAATCTGTCTGTCTGATATGCAGCCCTTGAACTCTAGACACTTCTGCATCAATGGCCTGAGTGCTGGATTACAAGTATGTGCCATCTGTAATCTAATCTATTCATTCGATTTTTTTTTTTTACAGAGAGTCTCATGTCTCATAGAACACAGACTGGCCTTGAACTTGCTATTTAGCTGAGGATGACCTCGAACTCCTGATCCTTCTGCCACTGTCTCCCAAGTGATGGGATTACAGGTTCATACTGCCACTCCCTCCCTCCCTCCCAACATTTTCATTAAAAACTTTTGGGGGGAGGCAGTGTCACCATGTTGCCCTGGCTGGCCTGGAACTTGCTATGGAAACTAGTATGACCTTGAACTTACAGAGATCTGCCAGCATCTGCCTCCCAAGTGCTGGGTTAAAAGGTGTGTGCCACCACACCCGGCTCATTGATGACTCTTAATGACTAAGTAATCTCAGGTTCTCCGAGTTTACCAGTGTCACTGTGCCCCTTTGCACAGCCATATGCTAAACAACTCAATGTGATTAAACACAGAATTAGACCTATAACTTCAGATAGCTTCCAGGCATGAAATGCTTCCTGGTTGAAGATATAAGAGGCTGGGGAGATGGCTCAATAGGTAAAATGATGACCTACTGTGACAAACACTTAAAAAAGTTGGACTTGACCTCCGCGGCATTGCACGACACGGGTGCACAGACCTGCATGCAGACAATACATTCATACACATACAAAATAAATGGGCCGGGCGTAGTGGCACACGTCTTTAATCCTAGCACTTGGGAGGCGGAGACAGGTGGATCTTTGTGAGTTCAAGGCCAGCCTGGTCTACAGAGTGAGTTCCAGGACAGCTGGGGCTACAGGGAGACCCT